>BSBK01008514.1:125000-362500 GCA_027943335.1 Chamaecyparis obtusa
GTATGATCTAGGAGGATCTAGGGTCATCAAAATATAATACAAATATCAAGTGTTGATCAATGAACTTCATGATTTTGTATTATCATCTTGTAGACACCTAAAAATGTCTCATGTCTACAAGCGACAATTTCACTAACATTCCTCTTAAATTATTAAATAATCTTTATTATTTAATTAATTGTCATTCTACCATATTCTAAAGTCAAAATCATCTTTTCTCCTTAATTCTATAATTAAGTGATTTTAATTAATTGCCTTAATTATTAATCATCCAATCAATATTTCATTAATTATTTATCTATAAAGTAATTAAATAATTAAATATTATTTAATTATTCCTTATGTCATTCAATTCATTAAATAATTATATTTAATTAATATTCTCTCTTTCTAATTATTGCATTTATGTAATAATTAATTCAAAGTTTCTATCACAATTAAATAAATTATATTTATTTAATTAAATTAATTATTCTTCTCTCATAAATAAATATTATTTATTTATTTATCAAAAGTAAATAATTTATTTATTTATTTAATCATGATTTCTTCCTCCAAAGCTAACTCATATTGACTTTCAGTTCAGTCCATAATTCTCTCTCCTAACTATTCAATCCACATTGTTAATTCCTCCATCAGGAATCAATTAAAGTCTTCAATCAATTCAGTCTTCTAATCCATGCAATCATTTGACTCCTCCATGCAACCATTTGACACATCCATGCAATCAATTGACTCCTACATGCAACCAGTTGACGCATCCATGCAATCAATTAACTCACCAGTCTATTCTGTTATCTCACCAGTCCATTCAAGTCATCTCTCCAATCTAGTTTCTGACATATCAATCAATTCCCCAATCAAAATGGTCAAGTAGAGTTGAACTCCCACTCACTCTGAGTTTAACTCCTTAATCATAGTCAATCAACCCTTCAATCATGCATTCTTGGTTGAAACCCCTAAAATCTTATGAATAGAGAGCCAAACCTTTAATTTTGGTAACTGCAATTGCTTTGAATTCTTATGTTGGCACAATCTTGAGCTCAATTCTGAGAGTCCACATTTTATGAGAAGGAGAACACCAAGGAATGATTTTATGGTTTGTATATTCATATTCTTAGAATGATTTCATACTGATTATTTTTTATGCTTACTATTGTCTTACATCCTTTCTCAAGTATTGGGTATACTAATGGCTCTAACAATCTCTTTGTGGTTGAGATTTTATTTGTTATTGTAGGTTTCTTTTCATCCCCAGATTACTTGATTACAAATGGTGAACTCGATGTGAAATTTGGTCATATCTTTCAAGCTGCTTGGAATTTTTTTATGAATTTTTTTTATAGGTTTACACTGATATAAGAAGGCTACAATCCAAAATTATTAATAAATTATGAATTTATGAATTTATTTTTTAATAAATTATTTATGATATTTCACAAAAAATCAATTATGGGCACAAATCAACATTTTTCTTTGAAAAAAAATCATTTTTGGAAAGGTCTTGAAATTCTAAGGGGCGTATGTTCTCTATGATTTTAATTTTGTTGAAAAATATTTGCAAAAAAATTAGATCTATTAAAATTGATATGTTTTGATAAAGTGGGTCCCTAGGGCACAAAATTAGGAATTATGCTATGAAAATTATTTTGCAAGTTTTTTTTGACATAAGGAAGCTACGGTCCAAATTTTAGATTTTTTTGATCTTTTTTCAATTTTTTATAATTTTTTTATGAGATTTCAAAAATTATATTTTTGGGCACAAATCAACATTTTAAAAAAAAAATTACATTTTTGGAAATGTCTTGAAATTGTACAGGGATCTTCTCTTTGTAATTTTAATTTGGATGAGCAATATATTAAAAAAAATAATAGATCTTTGAAAACTTTTCTTTTTGTGTATAGGTGTAGGTGATAATAATTTTATCAAAAACTTTGTTTTGAAACTAAAAATGAGATTTGCTTCTCTCACTAGTACATTTGAGGCCAAATTCTGATGGCCATTTGTTAGATTTCCAACGCCTATTTGTCAGCATTTTGACACGTGTCTGTCACCATTTTTGCATTGGAAATGGCGACGAAAGTGACAACCATTGGTATTCCGACATCAGTACCTATCGGAATTGGGCACATAAATAACAATTTTACTATGTGACCGATCTGTCGAAAAATCATTTTTATGATGGTTTTTCAGTCGGCGTTCCGACAGATTGGCAGTATATTCTGACAGGATATTATGTCAGAGGTATAGCAGTCCTGTCACACATATCTGTCGGAGTGGTGTCCTATCCGACAGTGACTAGTCAAAGTTTTGATGGTCTGTAATATACTATCAACAGACCAACCCATTGGACGTATAGGGCGTCTATCGAAAATGCTTTACTAATTTTTGAAAAAGTGACGAATTAGCATATTAAAAAAAACAAAGCTCAAGAGACCATCATAGTTGGTCTCCATATTTGGTCCATATACCGACAAAATATTTTACATTTTGTTAGCTCATCAAATGAGGGGATTTGAAAGAATTTAATAAAATATTTTCATGATAATGTATATTATTAAGTTGACATTGCACAAATTTATCAACTCCACGCATTTGTAGACATCAAACACAGTGATAAAGAAGCATCTCCTCCCATGGCCTACATTACTCAAGCCATGAGAGGGGATGCTTCTTTATGGATGTGTTCGATGTCTACAAGTGCGTGAAGTAGATAAATTTGTTCAACATCAAACTAAAATAATGTACGTTATACATGAAAATATCATCCATTAAATTCTTTCAAATCACCACATTTGATGAGCTAATGAAATGTAAAATATTTTGTGAGTATATGGACCAAGGACGGAGACCAACTATGATGGTCTCTTGAGATCTGCTATCTTTAGTCCTAGCTACTGGGTAAGGGTTGGAAGACTTATACCTTTTGATCGTTAAGAATAATCACCGCCTTGCCTTTATGTACACTGCACAGTATCCAATATAAGAGGAGGCAAAAAATATGAATGGATAAAAGAAATGAAAGATACAATAAAATTATCTTGTTGTTTACCTTCTCATAATTGATCCCAGTCTCACAAAATTAATTTTATGCAATCAATAGCACATTTCATGCATGGATGAGAATCGATATCCAAAGTTTCTAGATTCTGAGAAGAAGTATGAGTGGAGGCCAAAAAAGGGATATTTGTGAAGGTTTTATAGACATAGTACTAAATCATCATCTCTACATTGGTACTCAATCTGGAAATCCTCTCTAGAAAATCTCCACATCTAGCAAATCTCCACAAAAATCCCTTCTGGCCTCCATTGCATATACATCTTCTCAGTATCTAAAAACTCTCCATCATTGATTCCCATCATTTTTCACCATTTCTGTGGACTGAGACCTTAAATTATTGAGCTTCTCTTTGTTTCAAGAATAGTTTAACATTCTCTACTTAATAGGGCCAACCACATGAAGGTGGAAGCTCATCTGGCCCCTCATAGGAGCCTCTTATTACCCTTTATGACATTTTAAGACCTCTAAGATGTGTATTCTTAGGGGTCATAAAGGGTCGTAAAGGGTCATAAGGGGTCTTGGGACACAACAGCTGAGAAACATAAATGTAGGCATCATGGTCACAAGTTTTTGGATACAACATAATTGAGTAGTATAGACGATGCAAAGCAACCACTACTCCTCTGGAACTAGAGGAGTAGTAGTTGCTTTGCATCGTCTGGGTATACAACTCAATTATGTTGTATACCCAAATGATGGAGAGCAACTCCTGGACCTCTAATTCCAAGTTGACTACATCTGTTGCTCATGAATACAAGGTCCTCCAACAAATGTATTCAATTTGGAATTGGAGGTGCAGAAGTTGCTCTCCATCGCTTGGGTATACAACTCAATTACGTTGTCTCTAAAAAATTGTGACCATGATGCCTACAATTATGTTTCTAAACTATTGTGAAATCTACATTTATGTTTCTCAGCTGTCATGTTTATGTGCATGTTTTTATGTGTTCGGGAAGACATCTTTCTAGCTTGGGCCTAGATCCTTTGGCAATTAGCTTCATAATAATGTAGATGACAGATGAGCAATTAGCTTCGCAAGAAAAATCCCATAAATGAACTATGCGTACCCCAATTCCTATGCCCTCTGTGCATACCCAAATGATATATTTTAAACAACAAGGGTAAGGCTTAAAGAAGTTAATTTTGCATGACTAGACAGATCTGTATATTTTATCCACAATGACCAAACTTCAAAGGATCCAAGCACAAACTAGAAAGATGTCTTCCCATTCTGTTTAAGCCATATTCCTTGTTCTTGTCAAACTTCCTTGGTACAATAGGCGTGCTCTTTGCAATACTCTTCTTCAATTTGTGTTTGAAAATAAGCATGTTCTTCTTCTTCTTCCTAATTGCAGCTAGATCTTCCTCTTCATCAGGATTCAACTCCACTTCCCCCATCTCATCATCCTTGTCACCCTTAGCTGCCATCCTAAGCCCTTCTTCCCTCTCCAGTTCTTCAAGCCTCTGCAAGATATCTAGATCAATAAAGTCTACAACATTGTGTTCATCCATGATCTCAGGAATATCATCTTCTTTCCACTCTTCATTTTCCAAAATATACCACAATCTTAAGACTCGCGACTCTTCAAATTCTCTTGTTTCCTTCAGACCTTCAAACATGTGTACTATGAGATTTCCTCCAACAAATGGACTTGTGATGATTTTCAAAATAGCACATTTGTTGGAAGGAAAGCTCATAGTACTACTTAGGCCAATCTGAATGTTCATCACCTATGCATATGAGAGTTGATCATAGAAGGTATAAGCATAAGTGAAAAACATGCATATTTGACCAAGCAATACTGGGAGATAGACCCAACAACAAATAGATTTGTGGTGATTTTCACAATAGTACATGTGTTGTTGGGTAAGCTCCTAGTAGCACTCAGGCAAATATGCATGTTCATCACTTGTGCATATGAAGTGGCTCTAATGGCAGATACAATCACAAAATTCTGCATACTCCTTATTTTGTTTTGGGTTGATATTGTCAGACATGGTCTTTTTTGAATGGAATGACTCATTACTTGTACATTGAATAGAATGTTGGTGGAAGAAGGATGATTTGTTTGCAACCTGCAGATACACGGACACTGAAAAACCATTTTTTCAACTCTAATTTTGTCAACAAAAAGGGACATTTATCATAGCCATAGAAACATGATTATTTTAAAATGGAATACACCAAGGAGTACCATTAGAAATATTGACCATTTACAATCATGAATAGTTAACCTAAATCAAATAGCTCATTTTTTTATCAGCATGTGTAGTCTCTGTGTATATGAAAAATGAATGAAATATATATCAAGCTAAAATACAACAGTGAACAAAAATTCAAATTCAAGGCCTAATTTATCAAGAGCAACAAACATTAGGATGAAAGAAAAATCATTAAGACTATAGAAAAATCATTAAGACTAGAAAATCAAGTTCTAGAAAAATCATTACGACTATAGAAAAATCATTTAGACTAGAAAATCAAGTTCTAGAAATGAACGGTTCTGGTGCTTTGCCATTAGAAAAATTGAGCATTCATCATTTGGTACTTCTTAGCGTATTCCATTTAGGTTTTTAAGTTGTCATGTTTATGTGCATGTTCTTTATGTGTTTGGCTTCTCTCCCTCACAAGGGATATGCCGATAGGTAATTGATTTGAAAGCATAATGATTTGATAGTCTTTTTTCAGGATAGGCGTAATCATTCCACCAACCTTAATTAACAACATTTGTGGTATATGTTAAGTACTTATAATCAGTATGCCCAACAAATAGAGACTTAGTAGTAAAAGAATAAGGTTTCACATCCACATCTGTCCAAGTGCAACAACCTTCAAAGATTTGCAACAGTAAAGAGAATCCCCATATTTTATCAACCTAACATAGTCTTTGGCCACTTTGGCAATGAGAACCTCAAAATAGAGAAATTTTTTTAGTAAAACTAGTCTATGCCGCTATTTTTGAGGGTACAGTAATGATAAGTGCTTCTCAAACCTCTCCAAACATGTAAGATTGTCTTTAAATACTTTATTGATCTCTTCTAAACATTAACCAAATCAAACCTACATTTGAATCCACATACAATAACCCAAAATGAAGGGTTTTGTATCCTTTAATGAATCTCAGTCACTAGTAATGCATGGACAGTCAAACCACTAGTCTCCAAAGCATTCAATAAGTGAATATGAATGTTTTAAAACTACTCCCAATAATTCTTAAACAAACTTTATTGTTTAAGAATTTTTGGGACTGGTCCTTTGGCATGGATTAAACATAATAGAATTTTCAACATATTATCATCATTCTATTTATTTGTTGTAAACATGCCATTATTTCAATTTTAATCTACTGGTGTGTGCCCTAGCCCATGCTTTATCTCCATTATTTGATGTTATTCACTATTTTGAAATGTTGACTGTGGTTATCAAATGGAAAAAATAGAAAAAAAAAATTAACACGAAAAGAAATTTACAAAACCAAACCAATGGCATGTTTACAACAAAGAAATAGAATGATAATATTATGCTTAAATTTCTATTTTGTTTAATGCATGCTAAAGGACCAGTTGTATGAGTGGATTGCATTTAATACACGCCAAAGGACCAGTTGTATGAAATTGTCAATCACATAGCATTTCACTATTGTATGAGTGGATTGTGTAGGAACAGTTAACATTAAAAAAGGAGCAAACTCCTCAACACATCTTGGAAACCATTGAATTCAATAATAAATTAAACCTAACACCAACACTATTCCTTCCATTCACTTCTACCAAGACTAAAGCATTTAATCCATTCAACATTACATATAATCATTAGACAATTACATTTGTTGACTATGTAGAGGAATAGTCACAACCAAAATGATCAAAAGTACTTTCACCCTTGCACAAGCTATTCCAAACTTCAAGTAAAATGAGAAATATGCTATATCAAATCATTCATATCCATAGTAACCATTCAAAGGATAATGATTTGACAGCCTTTTTTCAGGATAAGCGTAATCATCCCGCCAACCTTAATTAACAACATTTGTGATATATGTCAAGTACTTATAATCAGTATGCCCAACAAACAAAGACTTAGTAGTAAAAGCATGTCCTTTGGTTTACTAGTTTACTTATAATCAGTATGTCCTTTGGTTTACTAGTTTAATCTGGTTTAAGAATGGTTTTTTTCATGTTTGAATGTACCATTGAATGAAGCTTGGCTATATTAAGTACAATCTTAAGACTCATGACTCTTCAAATTCTCTTGTTTCCTTCAGACCTCCAAACATGTGTACTATGAGATTTCCTCCAACAAATGGACTTGTGATGATTTTCACAATAGTACATGTGTTGGAGGACTACTCAAAGGACTGCTTAGGCAATTATGAATGTTCATCACCTGTGCATATAAGAGTTGATCATAGAAGGTATATGCATAGGTGAAAAACATGCATATTTGACCAAGCAATACTAGGAGCTAGACCCAATAGCAAATAGATTTGTGGTGATTTTCACAATAGTACATGTGTTGCTAGGTAAGCTCCCAATAGCCACTAGTAAATTTTGCCCTAAATTTTGACAAGAAAAGGTTGAATTGTCTACAACAATTGGTCGAATAGGTGACTAAAACTGTCGTCGATCTTTTTTCATCGAATTGTCTACGTGGTGATTAATCATTGAAATTTTGACTAGACTAGTGGTTGAATTATCCATTGCAACAATCCCTTGGAAGTGGAAGAAGAAAACCACCACCTCAGTTGAGTCAATTAGTGTGAAGGTCAAAATTGTGACTTTCACTCAAACTTTTAGCGTTGAACTATCCACGGTGGTTTGTGGAAAAGACAGTCGAATGCATAGCATTCTGGTCAAAAATAGCGTCGAACTATCCACGGTTGTTCTTGGAAAAGAACGTCGAATGCATAGCATTCTAGTCAAAAATAATAGTGTTGAAAGGTCAAAATTGAGACCAATCCAAAATGTTGTTTAAAAAAAAATTGTGGTGCACCATTTCAATATATTCCTAGTTTTAGTTGAATTTATTGGTTGTCTATAATTAGCATTGCAGTGTCAAATGAAACATGAATTCATAATATGTGTGGGATTTATGGTAACTAAAATATAGCATAAATTATAGTCCAATGAGAAGAGATCAAGAGATAAAAATATTAGGGCTTCTTCTATTATAGATATCCAAGTTAAATCCTTAGAAGAAATGACAAAGTGTTGAAATTAGGAAAGATAACACATCCAACTCTCTGGGTATGACATACCCCAAAAAACTTGGACTAATGCAAATCCCAATTGAATTCACTAGAAGAGACACCTATTAGTCATGGTATTTAAGCTAGTCATGATGTAAGAGGAACTAACCAATCAAAAAAGAAATTTTACTCAAGTAGATTGGTAAAGGATATGCCCAGATCATAAGGAAAGAAGCATCATATAAAATATTCATCACACGTTGTGGTGAAGTGAAAGACATATCTGCATGAGGACCAACATTGTGAAATAAAGTGGATAAACAACTAGAATCCTTACTTACAAACTAGAATATACACATAAGTCCTTAAGGTGCCTCCATGAACTGAAAATAGTAAGTTAGAAACACGAGGAAACATGGATACCAGAAGTAGAGACAACCAAGGTCCTCTTTTAGTTGTGATCAACTAAGTCATATAACTATAGGATGCGACATAAGATAGGATAGTAGAGTGAGAGCAACAAAGTCAATTCCACTAACAACACCTCTTCGCTGTCTCAAGACAATACAAAATGTTCATGGGCTAATGTTAAAAGCCAATGAAGTACTACACTCTCGAACCAAACATTAAATCCTTCAAATTCATCAAAGAATTCTAATGAGTAATATCAAAGACCTAATTAAAGGAAACTAAACAAAAACAACTGCTTAAGCTGTAACTTGAAAGCACTCTAATACTCCAAATTACTCAAAAGTAGACCATCATGTTAACTATACAACTAGTATTTTCTGCCTATTTTGTAATCAATGCATCCATAACATGAGCAACTTAAACCTCATCATTCCTATCAATCAACCTTGGCTGCCAAAAAGTTACCACTAGCAACACTAACTCCAACATCATGCCAACGATCATTGTCACCATGATGACGAAGACTTGGTATTGGTGGCCCAGGAGAAAGTTTGGCTTCTATAGCAAACTAGATTGTCCCAGCTGCCTCCATAGCTACTTCCAATGATTCAGTGTTTGTAATTCGATATTGCCCAACATATTTGGCCCTGTTTCCTACAAAATTAAATATTTATGTTAACCTAAAATGTTCCAAGACATTGTGGGCAATTCCCAGTGTTAGCTTTAGTTTGTCAGAAATGCTGTTAAAATCTCAACGATGAATCACTACTTTCATCATCTTATATTATCCTATAAAGTTTTGACATCTAGATGATAGCCATGGCAACATATATGCAAGACCTCATAGAATAATAAATATTTGTCATTAGGTTTATAAGTGTGACCTCATAGAATTCATTATCACTTAGCATTTAGCAACTATCAGGTCATACTTCTAGTTGACATCTTTAAGACAATTGACAATCAGGATCAAACAGCTAAAAAATATATAATAGTATTACTACTGAATATTTTTGACACAAGGACAGCTAAAATATATCATCACAATTGCAAAAAAATGGATATGAACAACTTCCCATCTACAATGTGAGACCTTTTTATTTGGAGGCCAACAAGAAATATGTAATTACCAAGCCATTCTTGAAATAATGGAAATAGATTTCATGTTCACATAGATCCCAAATCATATCTCAAAAGCCCCTCCTATTAATAAATACCCCACAATATGCTTTGAAGTATACAAAAGACAATATATATCAAAATGTCTAAATGCACGTAAAACAATTGAATGGAAACTGAATAAATAACTAGAAAATGCCAGCTGAAGCATGTAGAAATACCCTAGTTCACTTCCAAAATTATACATCATATAAATAGATGTTCCTAGTTTCCTATCTAAATGCAAGAGAGCTCTTAAGCTTTACTCCTACTGATCCTCGTTTTAGGATTCACCTTATAAATTGATTGCCTTCTTTGCTATTTGAACTCTATAATTGTTGAATCTCTGTTTCCTAGGTTACAAAGAAAGATCTATCAACCCTTGCTTATGTAGGCTCACTATTCCATTTATAAGGAAGTTGGCTTTCTCATTTCCTTATATAAGTGTGTCAAGGTAAGTCTCTTTAAAGTTTTGCAAATTTGGGAAGTGTCCCATTCCTCTATCCAATTGCTTCCACTATCACTACGTAGAGCCTGAATTGGCATTTTTGAAATACCTTTAGTTGTTGTCCTTTGGGCTCTGCTATTGCACCCTAAATATCCACCTTGACTCCTAATAGAAGGGCATGCACTACTAAATTATCACAATGGTTAAACACATGTCAAAGCAAGATGAAAGATGGTGTCATAATTTAGAAGCAACCCTGCTAAACCTTTAGATCAGCGTTGAATCTATAAACAACAAGCAGGATCTATTGAAATGGATGGTTATAACATCTATGCATTGGATAGGACTTGACAAAGGGGGTTGAGGATGTGGTGCAGGAGCACCAAGGTCACAAGCAGGAGGCAGGATGAGCCATAGGGACACTGATGGATCCTGGGGAGGAGTGGAAGAGAAATGGCCTTCAAAGGTCATCAAGACATGTAATAAGACCTATCATGGTCTTGAAATGGTATTTTGATCACATGTTGATCATATTGTAATCAAAGCTTTAATGTAAGCCTTAATGGCATTATGAAGTCTCAAAAGTACCTAGGGGTCACTAGGAATGGACTAAGGGTTGATCCTAGGTTAGGTGTTAATGGAATTGACCTATAAGGGTCTTAATAGTTGTAATAAGGCCAATAGAGCCTCTAGATGATGCTAAAAGCACTAAAAGTGCAAGATTTTGTAAATTGCCTCTAATGGCAAAAATGGCCTAAAATGGGCTTAATGGGGTTAGTTGGGTTAGTAAAGGTTATAGGATGATAAAGGTTATCATTAAAACCTTTAGAAGTCTTTAGTTTTGGCATTATATGTTTAGGTTGTCAAGTTGACAACTTTGTTGTCAACTTGACAACAAATCTCTAAGTATTTCATGTTGTGAATAGTCAATTTTGACTGTTGTAGACAGTTACAAATAGTTAAGAGGTTGTTGTCAAGTTTGAGGGAGAAGATGGAGTCTATTTATAGGTTATTCCACATGACTAGAGGGGAGAGATCATAGTGAATATGAAAAGGCACGAAGTGAAAGGTTTTTGGAATGAATAAAATTTAATTCTCTGCAAATTAGTAACTCACTGTCCCGTGGACAGTCAAGACACCGGTGTGTTGTTTTGAGTGTGATCTCTTCTTTGTGTGGATGTAAAATGTTTATTTGTTTGGGATTTTACTTGTTATTATTTCCATTACATTGTTTTTCCCTAAGAACACCAAGAAACTATCTGGTGTAGTGACAAAGACTGGCTCCTTAAGGGTACAGTCAGCGGTCTATTTCGAAGACCTTAACTATGTAAGGGAACTCCCATCCTTGTGATCTCTATGAATTGGATGGGAGATGTCTAATTATATTATATGTACATTATGGAATTTTGATGTAGGGTGGAGCGCAAAGTGAAAGAACAGTGAGTGACTGGTGAACACACAGTGAAGGTGCACTTGGAAAGTACCAAATGGTGGACATGAGTGATTTGATGGTTGGAGTAAGAATGTGATGGTGGAATATGTCTAGGGGGATGTATTGGAGAGTGTTTTAACCATATTTGTACTTGTGTGTTGCTGGGAAGGGCATTTTCCACAAAGCCCTAGATTTATGACCCTAGGAACAAGGGTTTAATGGTTTGGGAGTTGGGTGAGTAGTGTGACCAAGAAAAGTAGAAAATTGGTGGTTTGGAAACCTAATATAAGACTATTTAAGGTCATAGAGTCTTGGAGAGTAGTGGAGTATAGGGTTGCTTTGATAAATGGGGCTAATTATGCCTAGGAAAGAGAGCAAGCAACAGTAGAAAGGTTCACCAGTCAAGGAATGAAGTCTTGAGGTTGAGATGGGTTTTGTAACTCCCAAAAGGGTACTTGGAAAGATAAATACTTTACCAGGTTGTTTGGAAACATTTCATGGAAATTGCAGATTTATGTCTGGATAGGGCTACTAGGCAGGCCTAGAAGGGCTATAGTGAAGAATGATGAAAGATGGATTGTTTGGAGTTGGTGAAGAGTTGAAACATGTCAAATGTACCATGATAAGATGATCCAAGGTGTTAGGGTCAGTATGAGAAGCTTGGTTGAGATTTTGGTATGGTGGAGGTGCTAGGTACACTAGGTAACCCAGGAGGGTATTTGAAGTCTGATTAGATTGGATTGAGGAATTGAGATAATGAACTCATAAGTATGGATGTGGAAGTGATCTACCAAGTTAGAGAACTCTATTTGATTATGTCTAATGTATTTTTTCCAGAATTCCAGGGAGGTACCACTACACATGCCAAGAAGGGTATTCGCCATGAAGATTGGCACCAGTACGTTGTGCGGAGAGGCATCAATTCAGTCATTTTTATGATTCCATTATTGCCTTCATGCAATTGGAAAACTCAGAAGAAGCTTATGGAAATTCAATGGGACTTGAATTTTTGTGTCCTCGGGAGTATGATGCAGGTGCATCTCACGAATAGCAATATGTTGAAGATTTTGGATTATACAAAGATAATTTATATTGTAACATGGCTTAGTAAGCCATTTTTGTGTCTTCATGATGTAATTGAGTGTGAGACTCAAGTAGGGTTAAATCCTAGTAGTCTAAGACATAATAAATAAAGGGTTTGTAAAATTGTGAAGTTGACAACCTCGTTGTCAACTCCACGATACTATTCTAGTGTCTCTCATGTAATTAGGGCTTACTCTAATCAGTGATGAAAACCATTAGAGAAATCAGTACGTTAGAGAGTCAGTTATATTATAGAGTTAGTTTTCAGTTGAAATCAGTTTTGAAAGTTCTTTATGTTTAGACTTTGAAAAACTGATAGAGTAGTGGTAGAGTAGGTGATTGAGAATCGGTGAAAGGAGAAAGAAACTATGTAACGAAGGAAGGAATAATAAAGAAAATGATTGGCTATCCTTTGATCCTTCATCCTCTTATTTATAGTTTCTATTTTCAAAATTGCCAAATGATTTGAATAATGAGGAATGAATTAATAATGTTTTGTAGCGGTGTTGTATTGAAACCTATATTATATGCAATTTGGTTTCAAGATCGGTATGAATGTTTTGATAACAATCTCATTTTAAGAGTTCATTGTTTTATTTGAAGTTTGATAAGATTCTTGGTATCAGGTTTATTGGAGTTTAATGTTTTTTGAATCAGTTACGTTTGTTATTAACAAACAATTTTTTGAAGATCTCTGTTTTATGACAATCGTGAAGGGAATGGTGGAAACTGATAGGGAAAGTTTCATAAATTTTCAATAGTCTATATTTCATTTCATCTAAGTTTAGTCTGGTGTCGAATGTGGACATTGATAAGCTAATGAATTATTAACTATTGCTAGATAATGCAAGGTCGTGGTTATTCAGTGCAAGGTGGTAAATCGGTAGTCAGATGGATTATGATGACCGATTTGACAGTGAGGAATGATTAAAGGATTTGAAGATCCTTAGATGGTGGTGTTGGGTATTTGAATGATGCTAAAGGTGGCACAAGTTTTCCATATGTTGAACCTCACCCTAACAGTAGTAAAAAGGTGATGAACCTGTGAGGAAACTATGTGTCCACTGTCATAGGATAACCGAGAATGGCAAAGAAAAGGTAGAACCCAAGACATCAATTGGTATTATTGATCACAGATTCAGTTGTTACCATTTATCCATGGTTTGAATCAACATTATTATTCTGTCAATATCAGATTTTAGATTATGTTTGGGCTCATTTATCCTTCCATTGCTGAGCTCTACATCAGGATGGAGGTAGGTTCCTATGGAGGGTGTTTAAGGATAGAGGAAGGTTTGTGACCAATTAAAACATTCTTAATATTGTTGCATTCTCCCTTAAGAAGGTTCATACCTTAGTCTTTGACCTTTCTAAGCATCATTACTATAGTTTCCTTGACAATACGTAGAGCATTGTTATATACTGCACAAATACGCTCACTACACACGTACAGTGAAACATGTGTCTAATTTATGGTCAAGTTCTATTGAGCTTGTAAATGTGATTTCAAAAGCACATTCTCGTGTACAGAACTAGCATGTCCACAAAACATGAATGAGAACAAGGTGAAAATCCAAAGCCCATTGGTTGGGATTTCCAAAGAGAGAAGGCATGAGATGATTGAGGATTGTAGTCTTCTAACAATGTAAATTTCACTTTGAAAACTAATATAAATGCTTTAGTTCTTTTCTTGTCAAGAAAAATGATCTCCTTTTGCTCTCCTAAATTATGGTATGAGTTTTTTGATATTAATGAAAAGGTGCCATCTTCTCTCAATTTTTGGTACGAGGGTATCAGGGCACATAATAAAAGCCTACGAGATTCAGTTCCTTTATGATAGGAGGTCAGAACTGAGTGGGCTTTGATATCATGTTAAAATTTATAGAGATAATAGCAGTACAAAGACAAGATGCATACAAATAAAAATGTCTATATATTTTATTGAAGAAGATTACATGCTACATGTAGTCTTTAAAGGGCACAATTTCTTCAAACTTGGATCTAAAATTGACAGCTAACTTAAACTAATTAGCTACCTAATAAAATCCAACTCTAACAAATTACGAAAACTGAAACTAACACTGCCAGCAACATGTTTAAGATTCAATTTATACATGCAATGACTTATGAATGATTGTGACATAATGGAGACTTACTACAACATATTTTTCTTTCTAAACTCTGCTGGCAATAATCAACTCGTAGGAGAATGTGATCGCCATTTTTTTTAATTTCTCTTGTCCATATATGAAATTTCTAGATGACATTTTTAATGTTATTTCTACATTCATGTTTTGTTTTGAACATATATGAAATTCAATATTCCATTTTTGTGTATCTGCAGACTATTAGAACTGTTCAGGATGTTCCATCCTTGGAAAGCAAGAGCAACAAAATCATATTTAAAGATGTATCTTCAAACTACCCTTGACGAAAAACACTGCTCATGAAATAGTTATTTGTAAGAGTCTAGAATAGGTTATTAAGTCTTTAAGAAAGGGCTTATTATTTAAAATATTCAAATGAAGTCATTTGGTTATTTGAATTTTCAAATATTTAAGTAAACAATGGCTAGCTTAGGGCTTTAGCGGGAAGTTTGAGTTGGTTACTGTTTTAAAGATCAAATCATTCAACTAACCGATGAAAGGTGGTTGAAGTAGTTTTAAGAAGTTATGTTATTCATTAAGGAGTCTTATTTAGGGAGTCTCTATCATGGGACAGAGGGTAGATTTTTGTGTAAAGACTAGTGAATACACAGCAATAAAACCCTTTGTTTTTGCGAGTCTATTCATTCCCAAGAATCTCAATTTGATTTTTTTTGATGTGTTAGTGAATTAACAAGGTTGTTCATTCAATATCATCATTTGGAATGTGTTTATTATTGCATTGAACTTGTTGTCGTGCCTATTGTTTTCAACAACGTTCTTTTATCTTAACTCTCTGTGCAGCAGATTTAGAAATAATGTTTAGAGTCGTTCCATGAATACACAAGCCTAATTCATGGAATGACCATTTTTTAATTTTTATTATTATGCTTCTAATTTTGCACATGCAGAATCAGGTGGAACAAGTGTGATCACAGTGCGGAATATGGTGGAAAAATAGTGTAACGGATGCCAAGTATAGCAGTGGCAAATCTAACCAAAAAAAGGATGTATTTTGGGTTTGAGAACATTATATGATGTTCACTTGATGGTGAATCCATCTTCAATTCATTTCAGGAGTGTGTAGAACCGGAAGCTTGAGGAAGCCCTAGATAACAGGGGTTTGAAGGCATAAATTGTGGGTTTTGGTGTTGTAGAGCCCTTGAGGCTAAACCCTTTTAGATTTGACCCATTTATGACATAAAAAAGCATTGTCTAGGATTTGAGACTATTAGGAGACTGTTGTGTAGTACTTCCTTTGTTAAACCAGTGAACTTCGGTGCATTAAATCAAGGTAACAGTGCTGAACAGGGGTGTTTGTCCAAAACAATAGTGTAAAAGCTTTTGATATGTTAATGAAATCAGAAAAGGGTATCCCTAAATGTCATCACATTGTCTAGTGTTTTGAGGAAAGGTAGAATTATTCATGTTCCAAGTCTGCTGCAGGATTGGTTATCAGCCTATTAGACTTTTGAGTCCAATTTGAGAAAGCTTTGTGAAATAGGAGTATGGAATTGAGATAGAGTCCTAAAAGCCTCTAAATCCAAGTATTAGAGAGTTTATAAGATCAAAATCATCATTTAGGAGTGTTGTAGAAGGCTTTAGCAAGTTAGATCATTGTAGCATTTGTGGTTGATTGATAGTGCCTAAACCCCTGAAATTATCAACTTTCATTGTGTTTTGAATACCACCACCCTTCCCTCTGCATCATTTAGGAATATCATTGATGAGTCATTCATTTCACAACCCACTCATAAATTTTAATTTTTAAAGGTGAGAATTGAGGAACGTAGAATTGTGTGAAATTTAATGTTGATTTGAGGCATATGTTATTAATTTTTTTGGTAAGTTAGTTCAAACATTAGGTTTTTGGTATTATTCAAATAAAAAGATATATTGACAGCAATGTAAGTTTTTATTGTTATACATATTCAAACATATACTCGGACATTTATATATGATAACAATAGCTTATTCTTTTTTGTTAAATTGGTCTGAGTGTGTTGTCCTTCAAGCACAAGTACTTGGCCTCAGGTCAATAGCATCAAAGAACCTCATTATTCTCTATCAAATACTAGTGTTATTGGAGTTGCTCATCTAAATCCTTCTTCAAATTGTGCATGTCTACTCACACAAGGTCCACATGGAGAAAGTAAGCTCTAGAAGTTCATGAACCTTGATCTTACTTATCTCCATAATCTCAATAGAAGATGGCAGACAAATTGATAGCAAAGATGCAGCAACAAAGGGATGATTTGGAGAAACATTATGAATGGATATAGGCTATAAGCATGAATCCATATTAGAATGTCACATAATATCATATAAACAACAAAAACACCATAAACTTGTAATCATAGCATCATGATCATACCATCGTATCATCATATGCTTCAAGTTCAACATCAAAATAATAAAATGTCAAATGATAAATCATAACATCAAGTTCAAGTAAAGGAAATAGATCCTGTATAACCATATTTGTTTGTCATACCCTTTTTGCAAGGAACTCAAAAATTATTCAAATTAAACAAGTATGAACTGTAAGAGACTAAGAAAGAAGGCAAAGGTGTTACCTCACTAGGATGATAGTAATAATGAGACAAAGAACCATGAAGACTAAATCCAAGGAGACCAAATCTGAACATCCAGGTTTGTTCAAATTCAAAAATTGGTTTGCCTTCATAGCACTGTCAAGTCAACAGCATGAGCATTATTTTGTGTCTAGAGTGTCATCAATGTTTTTAAATGTAGAATGAAATGGTTGTAAGTATGCATTTCTACCACATGCAAATGATTTTGAGATACAGACCTATGCAATCCAATCTCCCAAGGAATAGACAAGACCACTTATCGCCATCTTTGCCAAAACAGGATTTGTCATAAAACAATGTTAGAATAGTTACTAAAATGGTCATAAATTATGTTCTTATAGTAAAAGAATACTTTGACTTAAGAAAAAAACTACACAATATTAAAACATGACATTGTGCTTTAAAAACTAAAAAGGTACCTGTAATGAAGAACTTCATTTTGACTTGCTAATTGGTTGTCACTATTAACTCTAAGCTTATCTTTAAAGTTTGAGCTTCACTTGGTTTCAAGAATAGTTTAATATTCTCTACTAAACAAGGCCAACCAAGTGAATGTGGAAGCTCATTTGGTCCCTCCCCCCCCCCTAACATCACTCTAAATTCCCCATTAACATTTAATAACATTCATTCATTCATCCATTTTTGAAATATAACATTCAATCATTATAATCACATGATAACATTCATTAACACATAAAATTCATTAACACACGACATTCATGAATAATTCATTAACACAAAATTAATTAACACACAACATTCATGAATACTTCATTAACACATAAAATTCATTAAAACACAACATTCATGAAGAATTCATTAACACATCATTCATCAACATTACTAGTACAAAATTACATCCATTAAGACAACGTTCTTTCATTAGCAAAAAATGTTAATTACAATCATTTCTTTTTGGGTTTCTTGCTATTTTTTTTAATCATGTAATTTCTAAGAGGAAGATCAATGTTCTCGTCATTCCCCTCCTCTACTAGTTCTAATTCCAACACATGTCTCCTTCTCATCTATTTAGGAACACGAGGCCGTTGCGCCAAAGGGGGGTCCATTGCAATAACAACTACTTCATGAGTTAACTTCACACCATTTTATATTAGTGAATTATGAGTATTTATTTAAGTAAAAGAACTATAAATCAAAAAATTAATTTAAAAGAACAAAACATAGATTTTCTTTACCTAAATGTGCCACATGATCTACATGGTGATCAGTTTGAAAATCCTCTGGCACTCATTCAGCACGACATGATTATGTATCCTCTAAAATATACACAAAAAGGTTACACCAAGTTCAATTTAAGATGTTAAATTGTATTAATAATTACATAATTAGTTTTAAATAGAAAATGAGCACCTCCATGGACAGTACGATGCACATCAGGGGCTTCATGATGCGGCGTATGATCTGTGTCATGATTAAGAGGCTGCATTGCAATGTCATGCACATTATTATCAAATAGATTGTTGCTCAAGTATTCAATTTCTAATATATTTTTTGGCATATTTACTTGTGCACATGATGCAGGAGACTCTTTGGTTGGGCCAGTGGAAGCTTGCCGTAGGTGTTCAACCATGGCTTCATAGCCTTCCTTGAAGGCAATTTTTTTGTGTTCTTCCGTGGCCTCTAAATTAAAATCAGAGCTCCGCATTTTTTTATTAATTAACAAAATTATTTGCATTTTATAAATAATTTTTCTCTGTAATTCATTTACTGCTACTTACAATTCGTGCTTTAATTTTTGAATATCCACCAGAGCCAAGTCTGTGCTACCCAATCTTTTGTAGCCTAGCCTTTGTTGCCTTTGATGTGTCCTGCAACCTATGAAAAGTTTGAAATATGTTAGATGATATAGATATAAAGATCACTAATTAGTGCATTATTAAATTAATGTACTAGTAGTTAATACTATTGCATACCTTCTTGCATTTGATGGTATAATTCCTCTTTGAGCATCCCCTTTCTCCTTTGCATCCAAAATGAACTCATTCCAATCCCTCACTGGAATAAAGGGAGGATGCTCGTACTTTGGGTTCTAGACGAGACTCTTTCTATATGAGTCCCTCATAGTCTTAAGATGTTTGCAAGCTCTTTCTAACACCATCTTCTGATCAAAAATATTATTACCAAACTCATGCTCTAAATCTTTAATGAGCTAATCTTTTAATTTTTTTCTTGCAAGTTCCACCTTTTAAGAAAAAACACAAAATTGTTAGATATAGCTAGTAAAAGAAAAGACTCGAATGAAAGGAAAAATGTTGTACCAATTAATAATATGAAAAAAAAATAGTGGGATAAAGTTAGTTCACTTATGATGTTCCACCTTGTACATATGGTGGGCCTGAATATTTGCAGTGCAATGTCATAAAGCTTCTTATAAAATGAATCATTTCCTGCAAAAAATGTCATGGGATAATCAATCCAAAGCTTGTTATGAATAGGTAAATGCATATCACAATATAAAAAATATTTATTTAAAGTACCTGGAAGCTTAGGACATTTTAAAGGCATCGATTCATCATTGTCAATCAACAATGATGTCTGCATAACTCCCATGCTAGAAACATGAGTAGCTCCAGGAAATGATGGTGAATTATCACCAATACATGTACTCTGATCTGTATCTGGCATACCAGATGGTGCCACCAGTGTATCTCCTACTCCAAAAAAATAATCCACTATGTGATGCACCCAAGATTAAAGTACAAATTATCAACTGATAATTAACACAAAACCAAATATAGAAAAACAAGGATTTACCAGATGGAATAGATCATGAAGGCATCGATGTTTGCAGGCCCCTTGTTGCTGACATTGCACTCGACAATCTTGAATGGATGTCCATCGACCTCCTAGGAGGAGTCTCCTACACTTGATGACCTGAACTATACATTGTTAGCAAAGACATTCTGAAATAATAAATGTAAGAGTTAACTTAAGAAGTTTTTGAATGTTCCAAATAAAAAATTCCTTGTAACTTGTCAACTAAAGGAATATTTTACTAGTGGTGGCCAAAGCTCTGCTAGTATTGGCCTCACCGTGTTGTCCTTGACTAGGTCCTGGATCAGTTGCCAAAAAATCCTGTAACAAGAACACATATTACATATTTTACTTCACAACATAAAAGAGTATAAAATATAAACCTTTATTGAACTTTTTTTATAACTAAAGATTCATTACTGCTTACTTCATAACGACATGCTTGCACTCTCAAATCAGATAGCCTCTTCATCATCTCCTCAGTTAGAATATTTGCTTCATCCAAAATTCTCATTATTTCTAAATTGATTTTTTAAATTTTTTTCTTCAACATAATTGTTACATTGGGCGTTTCCACAATATCATCATCAGAAGGGGTAGCTATTGCCTCTGTACTTACTGTAGGTGCTTTTCCCCTATCCTGAACATCAAATTGTGATAGGAATATCAGTAAAACTATCATAAAAACTCCAAAACCGTAAATAAAATAATGTAATAATATAACATTTTCCTCCAATTTGTATAATTTCAATAAGGTTTACCCTTGCTAAAGAATGGTTGGGAGGAGTATCCTCGTGGCCTCTATCATGTGCGGGATCCATATTGTCCTATGACAAAGATTAAACATAAAAACTTCAGCGAACTGAAAGAAATAGACTTAGCAAAAAAAAACTTATTAATAAAATGGTATATAATACTTACCACCCTCAAGATAGTAACTTTGTTTGTAGCTATGTGATTTAAATGGTAATCTATTAGCAGTTCTTCCCCTGCACTTATTGATTTTATTGCACATACAAAAACTTGATTCCCCTCACACGCCTCAAATATGCAATTGGGTTGCTTATTAGTTGAGGAAGGTCGCGTACTATTTATAAAACCTACAATATTACCTATTGTTTTTGGTCTCCCATCAATGTACATTGAAAATCTTTTACTTTGATCATTTTCTTTCCATTGTATATAATTAGCTGATAGTGCATACCTACGCATACCATTTTTATATTGAACAATCTGCATCCAATCATTGTAATTGTAACACAGACCGACATACTTGAACAATTCAACAACTTTGTTGTAACATACCTTTATCCCATCCATGGAAAATAAGCCCAAACCATGTAATGAGGATGGAGCAATGCGATATATCCTCTCATTAACACAAAAATTAGTGTTAATTGGAGGTAGCTCATTGGGTACCCATTCTTTCTCAATGTGTGTGTACTGAAAGGGCACCTTGATGTCGCCTTTGGTCTCATCATCATAAGAACATGACCCCCCATTAGCAAGAAAAAATTGAATGCGTTTATCAAAAATTTTTCTAATCTTTTGACCTCTAGTTGATCTCCCTATTTTAGCCATACTACATGTAGAACTTTCATCTACCATTCCCTCATTTCCCTCATTCAATGTAGATAGATCTGACAAGTACCTATTTGGTGGGTCCTGCAATCCATCAAATGAGATATTGTCACGTCCCCGCTTCAAATGAAATTTTGATAATATTTAAATAATATATATAGAATAATCAAGTCGTGACCCATACGTACGGTTCTTCTTTGTCTATACGTGAGAGATATAAAATGTACTAAGTTGAAAGTGATTATATAATTATATTTCTATACAGTTCTTCTTTGTCTATATATACATTATATGATTATATAATGTCTATTTATAACATACGTGCTCAGTGATAAAGAAGAAGAATATAAGAAAATTATGTCTATTTATTGACTTATACCTACTGATCCATGTCACTGTGCATGATCCATGCTAAAGGGGTCAAATTTCATGCATATGCTAATCATTTATCTTAAGCTAGCTAAAAATTACATGATTTGTATGCTACAAATAACTTAGAAGACAACATGAACAATATGCAACATCGTAAACATGAACAAATTTACCTTATATATGGAATGCAAGATCGTCAATAGAAGTGGTGATGATGTCTGTAATCAATTGCCTGTTTGCAAAAAGGGTGATAATCAAACACAATATAAACATTGGTAATTATAAATCACATATGTTGTAATCATTATAATTGAACACAATAAATATGTAATCATTACAATTGAAAGCAATAAATCATGTCAATCATTTCATTGATCATTTCAATTATGTCATTGATCATCATCATTATCATCATCATCATCACCATCATCATCGCCATCATCACCATCACCATCATCACCATCATCATCGCCATCATCACCATCACCATCATCATCATCACCATGATCACCATCACCATCACCATCATCATCATCATTATCATCATCATCATCATCATCACCATCATCTTGATCTTCATCATCTTCAATATCTTCTTCTTCCATAACATTATACTTTATTGGCCTTCCTCTTGGATCATGTCTAACAACAAATGACCAACCTTATTTATGTGGAACCTTTGAGTAAAAATCTTGCTCACATTGGCTTGGAAGAACATAGGGCTCATCTCCAACTGGCTCAAATGACCTTGTATTAATCATTGTAAATCCATTATCATGTTGAATAACAGTTCTATCTAGATCATTTTGATTTAGTCGTAACTTGTACCATTTGATGACGAATAGAACTACTTTGAAGGAGTTAAAGTCACACTCAATTATATCATCCAAGATGCCATAGTATTGATTTTGAGATTGTTGAGGATGTATGTCATTTCTAGATGATATATTGGTGACTTCGAAAACTACAGTTATCCTAGAATCACAAGTTTTCTTTGTGTCATCCAAATTTTTTATGTGAAATTTGTGGCCATGATAGTACATAGCTTTGTGGTGCTTGACCTGCAATTTTTCAAGCGTGTGTAAATTATTTGCATCGTGAGTTGATACGAAACATACGTTGAGTCATGATCATTAATAAATTTGTACGTACCTCTCCACCTCTTAAACCATGTGCTAGATCAATTACCATTGGCGTAACATTGGAATCTCCATTACAATGAGCTTCTCTAACCAATGAAGCAATACCTTCCCATGTTAATGAGCAACCATTTTATTGACATCGTTCAATCCATACTGTCATCCAATCAAGATTGTTTGCAATATACAAATGTATTGCATCCCACTCTCGACCAACTATATCAAAAAAAACACACCAATTATAAATAACTTATATTAAAGATTTATAAGAATTAATTAACTACAATAACATCTTAGATTTACCTCTCACTTTCCTCAATCTACCTTTGCCCATCAAGTACTCCCCTTCGAATTTATTAATGGAGTTGGGATCCCAAATATGATCTACATAGATCTTTTTTGCAAACTTAGGAAGATATTCACTAATGTACACCATGGTCTGGTATACCATATATCCCTCCACCATAGAACCCTTAGGATGTGCTCTCTGTTGAACCAAGTCTTTCAAAAATTTCAAGTGCCTCTCAACCATCCACATTGACCTAGTTGGTACAGGTCCACACAATTCAATCTCCTCAACTTGATGTATGAGGTAGTATTCTTGTGCATTGAAAAAAGTTGAAGGTAGACACTTTTGCATTTCACACATAAGAAGAGAAATTTTTCTCTTCCAATATTTTATATCTTCTTTATTGATTTCTTTAGATGACAACCACCTCATGTATTTTCCAAGATCATATATAACTTGTTTGACACTGTTGGTGAAGTGGTGTGGGAGAGATAGAGGTAGAACGTACTGCAATATTTGTAAAATGATCTTGTCAATATTTTATAAAAGAATGCAATAAAAACTACATGCAGTATACAAATATATAGTGAATACAAAATAACATGAATTACCTTAATAAATGTATGCCAATCGTGTGTTTTCATCCTTGGCCCAAATTCACTTTTCTTTGATATGAGATCGTTTATGTTCGCAGCAAATCTTGTGGCAAATCATATTTTTTTTATGACTTCTTTTATAGCATTGCTCTTCTGCTCCGACAATAACCAACTAAGGGCACTTGTATCAATATGGTCTCCATTGTTATTTGATCAAATGCCATTTTTCATTGCATGGTTGGATTCTTCAATGTCACTATAAATTTTGATAATTTGGTCTTTGTCACGCCTTCCATCTAAGATTTTCCATAATGTCTCTGTTACATTCTTTCCAATATGCATAAGATCAAATAAATGCATAATTGGGAGTTTCTCGTAGTACGCCAACCTAGTAAATTACATAGGATAACTTTTTAGTCCTTTTGGAAGTTGGTCATTGATGACTTTACGACCTTCACAAGCATCAATTACATCATCAGTAAACAAAACACAATATCAAAATATAAATTTGAAACAAAAACCATCAGATGGAATGACATTACCTCGACGATTTATTTTATTGTATGCCGACTTCCATAGGTGAGGTGTCATTCTCCATGGCTTTGATGTAGTCTCTTCTTTCCCATTGAAAATATGTTTTTTGGTAATTCGGTACTTATGATTTCTGTGGAGAAAGTGTCTATTCTCATCAAACACCTGCTTTCTTAAATTTTTTGAATGACAAGATTTCATCTTTGGACCACAAACTAGACATGCAAATTTTCCCTTTGTCTGAAGACCTACAAGATCATGTATAATTGGATTAAATGTGTTAACTTTGTGTTGGCACTATAACATACCAAAAAAGAGGTGTTAAGAAGAGAACATACCACAAAAATGTGTTAGCCCAAGGGCATCATGTATTGTCCATACAAGCATTGCATGAAATTGAAATTGTCTTTGTCCTATTGGTCTAGAGATGTCATACATAGTAACCCCATTCCATAACACCATCAACTCGTCGATAAGGGGCTCAATATATACATTGATATCTTTAACTTGGTACTTACCTAGTTGAATGAACAAAAACATTACATAATTATTATGACCATTTTGATGGATTATTAATAATAAATTAATTTAGATGACCATTAAATCAAAAAATACCTAGAACAATCAGTGCCAACATTATGTGCTCCCTCTTTATGGACAACCAAGGAGGTATGTTATTGTTGATAACAAAAACAGGCCACATCGAGTAAGTAGATCTCATCTTTCCAAAAGGATTGACACCGTCTGCTGCCAATGAAAGCTTGAGATTATGAAGTTCTTCTTTAAAGTGTGGCCATTTTTCCTCTATTTCCTTAAATTTTGAACCATCCGCAGGCATTCGCATAATTTCATCTTGACTTCTATTGCGTCATGGTAATCCATAAATTGTGCCAAGCTATTGCACCTGAATAATCGTTGCAGATGTGGAATAATGGGAATATGCCGAAGAACCTTGCGAGGCACCTTTTTTGTTATTCGATCTGATTGATATCTACTAATATGACAAATAGGGCATTCTGTTGCAAATTCATGCTGTTTATGATATATAATATGATCGTTCGGACATGCATGTATTGTTTGATACTCCATTCCAATATCTTTCATAATGGTAGATAATTCTCGGTACGAGCAATGTAGAATGTTTGATGGTGGTAACAAACACTCACCTATCAACCTACGACCAAAAATATAATTTGTTAATTTAAAGAATATTAATTGCTACACGATTCCCCAATGTTAATTGTAAGGGAATTATGACTAAAATAATGAAAAAAGATGACATACCTTAACATACATGTCATTGCTACGTTGGATAAACCATTCATAACCTTCAGGTTCACCAACAACAATACAACAGCAAGAAGAGTTGTTTCAGAGCCTTCATATAAGGGCTCATGTGCCTTCTCAAGTATAGGTACATCAAGCTCTGCGTCAACATCATCATCATCATCATCATCTTGATCATCATGATCTTCTTCATCATCGTGGTCTTCTTCCATGGTATCATTACCTTCTACTTCTATATTCACACCTCCATGTTCCCTCATTTGGAAATCCACATTCTCCGGATTGTCATGGTCCATAACATGAAACTCAGGGACGTTGACCTATATGAAAATGATGACCTTATATTAACCATGACGATGATGTCATCATCAAATAATGTCTTATGTATTTGATAAATTATTAAAATACATACCAATGGATGAAATTTGTTTCCCCCTTCAATGTGACCATGTTGCCTACAATGTTCCTCAGCTATTTTGATTAGATATCTTCGAGTCTTTAAGCCCTTACAAATTTTGCAAGGACAATAACATTTTCCATCACCTTTTCTTTTTAAGTTAGACCACAGTCTAGCAATTGTCTCCCTATTTTTTTGTGTGTTGATATCGTCAAACATGGTCTTTCTTGAATGGAATGAATCATTGGTGGAAGAAGGATGATTCGTTTGTAACTTGCAAATACAAATCGTTACTGAACAACCTGTTGGTACTCAAAATGCAGTTTTGAGGTACCATGTAAAATTCTTGATTAAGTGCTCATTTTTGGCTTTGTTTTGCATGCTAGTAGGGGCGTATTTGGGGTCATATCTTGAGGACTATGTGTTCATTGCTTTGCATTCATCCTATCGAGTTTTTTTGAGTCCTTAGATGGCATATTCAAATGGGTTTGTGTCATTTCATTCCTAGGGGGTCTCAAAATCAGCATGTGTGTGAAATTCACCCAGGAGGGTCACTTTGAGCCCGAATATAATAAGTCTTGTTGAGTGTCATGAAAAGGTGGATTAGGGGACTTGTCATATGCATTACATGCAGCTCATGTTTCAATTTTCAGGTCATAGTGATGAGCTTTGATGGGTTTTGCATCCACTTGTTTGGGGGTGTTTTCTTAAATCTGCCTAGTGCACCTTTTCACAGTTTTGTCAGACGCCCTGTTCGTGATCTTATAAGTTACATTCTATGATTGGTCATGAGAAATGAGTCATTTCCTTGCATTTTAGACAAGTTTTACTTCATCCCTATCAGTTTGCAGCTCATGATGAATCCATTGGGTGTGTTTCCCAATTCGATTCCATTTGCAGTTTCTGTTGTTTGCAAAGATTGTGAAGTGCACCAGTTTGCCGGAGGACAACTTTGCTCATTTATAACTTTTTCCCAGTATTACCTAACAGAGAAATTATTGTTTCATTGCATTGCAAACATGAATTTTGACCTTCAGTTCTGGTTGGAGGTCTCTGCCAATCCATTTGATATCATTTTGAAGACATTTCCAAACTAAACTTTCCATTGTTTTTTGTGTATTCTGGGTCTATCTCTACAAGTCCTGATTTTCATGAAGCTATATCTTTTTCCTGATTGACTCCCATATCCAGATGATGATTGAATCATATTGTTTACATCTCAATGAACTTATGTGCCAGTTTGTGGCTTCCCAGGGATTTGTTTGGTATTTTTGCCAGGATGATTTCAAATGCAGTTTATTACTTTTAACAGTGGTTTGCAGAGAACAAAATTAAGGGACCGACTTCGAGGATTAATATCTTTCAACTTGGGTACAATCATGAGATGCCATTTTTGGGAATGACAGTTTATAGATCAGAGAATATGCCTATCAGAGGGCAGGGTCCGATTAGGTCACTGTGTCAATTTTTGAAGCCAGTTTTCGGGCCTGTTCACATGATTTTGGCGCTTTTGCAAAACAAGGTTTTTTGATCTTTTGGTGATCTGGGTTTGTTCGTTCTTCAATTCTAGGACGTCCTGGGGATGTCTGGAGCAATTTCTGGTTTGGGTGTTTGAATTCAAAAAAAATTTAGTCGGGCCCACTCTGGGACTCGACTTGCCTCATCAAGGTTGCATCCAGTAGTTTTCAGACCGAATTGTTAGAAAGGTTTATCTGTGTTTCTGTGTTTTGAAGCATCCATATGCAAACAATGAAAGCATAAACAAGGCATTAGGAAGTTCCAAGCAGATAATCTTGGCGGATGCAAAGTGAAGTTTCCACAATCATGGCCCAACATCCAATGTGGTTGTGTACATGCATAATTGAGGCATGATGAACTGTTAACCAAGTACCTCAAAATGGAATGTGTGACATAGCTACCATGGTTGTATGAATTACACAGTATGGGGTTTATTGAAATATCTTTAGAAACTTTTGAACAATTGCTATTGATAACTATCTACGCAGTAAAAAGGAATTGTAAACAAGGAAAATTTTGAAGACACTGCCTATGCAAGCATATACAATAGAAGGGAGACATGCATGGTAGTGGAAGGATGAAGAGCGCACCATTGTTTAATAAGAGGGGCTGCCAGTTCATTTTTGTGTGCCTTGCGTAAGTATATGGCAAGCCTCACACAAACCAGATGAAGAAGGCTACCTTTGCGTAAGGACAAGTCTGCAATGGGGGAGACCACTAGAGACCACCATAAACATGCTACCTTATGCGGTTAGGAATTCCTCACGCAATAAAGGGTGTAGGTTTCATTAATACTAAAGCTCATGCAAAGGATATAAACTTCAAAGCACTAATATGGGAGCTGCCAATGCAAAAAGAGGATATGGAGGGTCCTGCATCCAGCCATAAAGTAGGGAGCTCACACATAGTAACCAAGCTCACACATTATGGAGTGAATATGCGGTTGTGTGTGTAATGCTTCATGTAGCATGTACTAATGATGAACCTCAAGCACCAGGTGTGAAATGAGCTTCACACAAGTGAATGCGAGTGGTGCCTTGCACAAAGGAAAATGGGATTGTGCTTTGAATGGCACGTTGGGTAAAGAGGCCTGTGCAATGGAGACCACCAGTAATAAGAGGCTCCATGCATTTGACAGAGTCTCACACATTTTGAAGAGGAATTTCCAGTTGAAAAGAATGTCTGGGCATTACTCTACAAGGATTGTGCGTAATATAGGGAGGATTGTTTCCAGTGCATTAAATAGAAGGAGCTTCACACAATTTGAGGGGGCACATTGTATTAAAGAGATTTCCAGCATGCAATAGAAGGAATGCAAGGTCCTGCTTGTGCTATGTGAAGGAGAGGAGGCTCTTTTCATTTTAAGAAGCCCGAGTCTGATGTTCTTAACACCCCTAAGGATGCGTTGTAAGCACCAGCGCATAAGAAGTCACTTAGCAGATGAAAACCTCACGCCATGAGGTGGAGACTCACGCAGTGTGCAACATGGAGTGTTAGCTATAAATAATCCAATGTTGGCTCACGTTAAGTTGCAGAGGCAAGTCTTCATGCATTGTGTTGTGTGCTTTGCACAAAAGACAGGCCAACGCACATTTGGGGGGTTCACGAATATTCAAAACCTTGCGCAAATAGCACTCTCACAGTAAATGGAGGTGCACAAGCACTAAAGGAAGGGTTTTGAGCTTCCTTTAGGTGTATCCTCATTTGTGTGTAGGAGAGTATATGACACTACAAACAAATGTTCATGGTGGTTAACTAATCAAGACTATACTGATGAACGTCAATTTGAAGTAGATCAGTTATTGGATAAGGCTATACATGAAATGCATGCAGTAATTCAGTCTGGAGGGCCATTGCCTAAAGATATGTTGGACAGCTAGTGCATCTGATGCAACTGGATAGAAATGATGCCACTAAGAAGGGAATTGATTTGGCTTTATGGCGTAAAGAGCTTGTAGGAGTGGTTGCCGCCACTGATCAAGATGACTGCCTCAGCTAATTTGTACAAGTCAAAGGCTTGCCTATTTTGGATGATTGGTTTCAAGAGGCCCACAAGGGGAAGTGAGCTGTGTAAAATAAAATAGAGACTTGGGCAGGTATTAAAGATGCTAGTCCGTTAAGTGTTGGAAGTGCGCAAGTAAAAAATGGAGATTTTAGTGGTCTTCCTCTAAAATGTGTTATCCCACATGCAGTGTGTTGGGGTTTTTGTAACATTTATATACTTCGACACTCTAGTGCAATGTAGATAAGAAGAGTAGAGGCTCTTGGTGGGCGCGCTTAGTTAGTGGTCTCTGTGCATGTTGGGACCCCCATATTTTGACCGAAAATGTGTAGAGAGCTTTAAAACTACGAAATGTAAAATCCCACATTGATCACGAAACAGGTCTTATAGGTATTCAAATACAAGTCCACACATATTATGAAATAAGAAGAAATGGAGGAGGTTATGCACGTGACCCTCTGTTGTGCGGTTGCCTCGGTATCCATGCCGATGGGCCCAAGACATAATTTTGCAGACCTAGTCACGGATTCATGTAATAGTTGGCAGTTAAGGACAAACATTTGGTGACTTGGAGATAGTTGTCACAGATTCGCTAAATAAACTGGCGGTAACTACAAACTTTTGGTGAACTAGAGTGTATGTGGTCGCTCATTCTCTAAATTGCTGGCAGTTAGAGGAAATGATTTAGAGAATAGGAGAGTGCTTAGTCGTGAGTTCTCCAAGTGCTTGGCAGTCAACGAAATCAATTCGGAGAATTGGAGAATGGGCTTAGTCGCCCATTCTTCGAATGTAACCCGTGGTTGAGATTTCATTCCAAGAACTTGAGAATTGCCTTATTCGCTAGTTCTCCAGGTTAAACTGTGGTTAAGAATTGTATCTGGAGATTCAAAGATTGCATCCATTCGCCAATTCTCCAAGTCAGATGGTCAAGTATGTGCACCCAGTCAGATGGTGACATGTGTCAGATGCTGGTGCTTCCTGAGAAAAGTACAAAAAATATTATAAAACTTACAAATTTAAAAGGATTTTGAGTTATAATATAGTTGAAACTATAGGAAATATTTCAAAAGATTTAAATGATCAAACCTGTACATGGAAAATGGTCCCGGGAATTCATTTTTTGTCAAAAATATGAAGTGTTATATACCGTTGGAAAGGTATTGAAATGAGGAATCTGATGGTGATGACATTTTTCAGTTTCAAAGTAGTTGATGAGAGTAGTTCAGGTTTGAAATCCGGAAATCAAAATCGGTTGCAGATTAGATTGAAAGTTTTTGCAAAATGCAGATTAGCTTGGGAATCAGTTGCAGGGAGATGAGGGAGGTTGAAGATATTTTTATGCAAGAGGGACAACTATCATTTGGTTTCTGAATGGACTCTCAATTGCTATATCTTGGATTTTTCTCATTGTAAGAGGGATGTTGAAAATTATGCTGTAGAGCAGCTTCCAGGCATTGGTGTCTTTTTTTTCTATGTTTCTCTATTTTGCAAATGTATAGTCACAGATAAATTTTAATGAAAACAAGGGAAGCCCAATTCAGTTTATGTTTGATGTCTTTGTATTCATGATCTTAATTCTTGTGTATTGACCTATAAGGCATGTCAGTATACCAGTTACAAGGTATTTTTGGGTTTGAGTTTGAGATTTCCTCAAGGAGGGAGTAAGTCTTGACTTTGAATTTTGAGAATTCTAGATTTGTATATGAATTTGATGTCCAGGAACTGGAGTGAAATGAGTGATCTACAAGGCATTTCACTTGGTTTCTTTGAGTTTGAGGTTAAGGTTTTCTAGGAACATACGTTTGTATGACTCTGTTGCCCAATGGATAAGGCACTGGTCCTGGTTTCCTTTGCAGTTTTCATCATCAACTATTAAATCAATTCATCTTTAATTTCATGTTTGAGAGTATTCACGTTTATGTCTTGTGTTTCCTGAATACAAGTATTGTTAATGATTCCTTGAAGAGTGAATCCATGGGTTAGCCTACCTGAGCCTCCAAGTTTGAAGAGAAGAAGGAGTTTATCCTTGTTATAATCCACCAATTTTCATGTTTGCATAAAGGGTTTAGTGAGGAAGTGTTGTGTATGCAGATTTAACATATATGAGGTACACCCGCCTGGGTCTGTGGAGCCCAAAGTGAAGAAGGACTTGGTCCTTATCAATTAGCCTTTTCCCTGTAAGAATCTAAAATTGGGAAGTCAAAGAGTCAAGCTTAATAGCATATTGTGATTCTACATGAAAAAGAGCTAACACAACCATTTTCTCAACTATAATTTTCTCAACGCAAACAGACATTTATCATACCAAATTACAATAGCAATAGAGGGTGTATAGATAGAAAAATAGTTGTAAAGAGTAGATTTAAATAAATAAAATTAGGTAAATAACTAGGGAAACTGAATAACATTGTAGGACTCCTTACCTCCATATATAGGCTGCTCTTAAGTAATGAAAACACAAAGAAAGCTCTCCTAATCATATGAATACAAGCATGGATTTTTTTATTTCATTGTTAACTTGATCACCCTATTTCAAATAGAACATTATCATAAAATCTTGTAGGCCTTAAATTTTTGTATTTTTTTAATGACATTAACATGGTAACTTTCCAAAGTTAAGCACCTCCAATAATACTTCCAAGACCATTCTTGTGGCTTACCATAATGACAACTCATTTCTTAGTTTCCTGAACTGTTTGCCTCTACAAGTCCATAGTACTTCCAATACTAGTAATCTATCTACTTGTGACATTTTCATATCTGATCTCTTAACATATTTGCTAGAAGCCCTCATATTTCTCTTAGTAAGAATAGTTGTGGCATAGGATCCTTCAACTGTTTGTGGACCCTTTGTCTTGTAAACAATGACCAATCTTTCAATCAAATGCACCTTATGTTTGACGTGTGGTGGTAACTTTCTCATTGTAGTGATGAATCTATTGTTTAAATCAACTACACATGAATATGAGACAGATAATGAGGATGCACAAACATGAATGATTCATATGTTTCAAGGTACAAAAATCTCCTAGATAGACAAAGGGTCCACAAACAGTTGAAGGATCCTATGCCACAACTATTCTTACTAAGAGAAATATGATATGAAAATCTCACAACAAGATACAACTGCCCTAGGCAAGGCAGTTTGCATAATTGGACAAGTTGAAAGGTGCCATGAAGAACCTATAATATAAAGTTGTGATTCTCTAGTTGGGAAAGTCATCACACTATTTAGAAGAAATATGAAGAAATATGAATATGAAGAAATAGTACTACCGTCTAGGATATTTTTGTACCATTCTTTGGCACTTTCTTTTAAGGAATTCACAAACAATTTTATCATGGCATACTCATTGTTTGTCTCATATTCATGTGTAGTATTGTCAAACATATTGAGCACTTTAAATAAAGAATACAATGGAAAAGAAAGATAATATAGCTTTAGATCAAATTTTTAATTTAGTATTTTTTTTAAATGCCAAGTTACTGGCTAATTCTTTTAACCAAAAACAAATCCAAATCCAAGTGTAAGTCAAAAATCAGCTTGCCAAGTACTCATCAAATCAATATATCTTTTTATTTGAATGTCAATTTTTACTATCTAAAAAAACTATACATGCACACCTATGATTCTCTATCAGAAAAATATGAATAATAGTCTTACGTTCTCAATTATCTCCACCAGAGTGAATGGTCAGATGTTTGTTGGTTTCAATATAATGCTATGAAGCTACCTTTATAATAGCTATTTATAAACGCTATGAAGCTACCTTTATAATAGGTATTTATAATATTATGTGTCATGAAGTCTCTTTATCAGGTAAAAATTAACTCTCCATATTGCTAGCTGTTGAAATGTCAATGCCTATGTGTGTGCATTTACAGTCACACATTGCTCATCATGTATAATACCAAAAACCTAATGTTTGAACTAACTTACCAAAAAAAATTAATAATATATGCCTCAAATCAACATTAAATTTCACACAATTCTACGTTCCTCAATTCTTACCTTTAAAAATTAAAATTTATGAGTGGGTTGTGAAATGAATGTCTCATCAATGATGTTCCTAAAATATGGTAGCAAGAACTTTGGTATCCAATCACTTAATAGCATAATAATGTATAAACCTGTACAAAGAAGGTAGATGAAAATTCTTATATTGCATGATTGGTATTAGTACTGTGGAAGGTACGAGAACTAGTTTTGGATTGCATCGAGACCTTTATAGTGCAATATGAACTGCTAATATGAAAATCTCACAACTAGATATAGCTACCCTAGGCAAGGCAGTTTGCATAATTGGACAAGTTGAAAGGTGCCATGAAGAACCTATAATATAAAGTTGTGATTCTCTAGTTGGGATAGTCATCACACTATTTAGAAGAAATATGAAGAAATATGAATATGAAGAAATAGTACTACTGTCTAGGATATTTTTGTACCATTCTTTGGCAATTTCTTTTAAGGAATTCACAAACAATTTTATCAAGGCATACTCATTGTCTATCTCATATTCATGTGGAATGGATATGGGACAGTCATCACACTATTCCCCTAAGCACTATGGCTTTGCCTTCTCATCCACAAGAAACTCTAACATCATTCTAAACTCTTCTATACTCTGCCCATATCCATTCCAATCCATTGATCCAGCCAATCCATTCATACTTCTACACAAACAAATTAACTCACCAAAATGTTGTCACTCGGGGACAGTCATTATAGGGACAATGACCAATCTTTCAATCAAATGCACCTTATGTTTGATGTGTGGTGGTAACTTTCTCTATTGTTTAAACCAACTACACATGAATATGAGACAGACAATGAGGATGCACAAACAGGAATGATTCATATGTTTCAAGGTACATTAGGAACAATAGATTCCAAGTGGAGATGCATTAGGAACCTTATTGTTGTTCACTGAGATATAACACTGAGGGAACGATGATAGTTGGTTGGAATGGTTATGTTAGGAAGTTATGGGATGGTTATGTTCCTCACCCGTGTATCTATCCTCCACCCAATGATTTTGAGACCAAGTGTCATGTAATAAACCTTTTATTTACCGTTGTATCTTTGGTTTGACTATTTAAATTGTGGCTAGATCTGATGGTCGACACAAGATCAATGGCTAGGGGCAAGATGGCCAAACCCAACTTGCAACGATACTATATTTTCCATTTCACTGAGCAATGTCTTGTGGCAGATTTTAGGTCATGCAACTATCTACCTATTCTAACATGACCAATTAAATATTGCCACCTTTCTGGTCCCATCCCACATCCCTATTGCTACCATAGCTCACCTTGGATGCGTATGTAATTGCTGATGTTTACCATTGCAGCCCTCCTGCAAATCAAGAGAAGATCAGTTGGGTTGATTATCTGCGAACACAAATTCTTTATAGAACTGGTAACTGGCCTTTGTGGAGACAATAAAATCACTTAAGCTGTGGGCAATTGCCTATATGAAGTCAATGTACATTTAGACAAAAAGCACAAAGGTGAATTTGCAAGCTAAAGCTAAGAATAGGTATTTCACATAAGTTTGAATGAGTGAGATCTCAGATCATGTAGTGCACTGTGAGAGGATCGTTATTGATGTAGAATGATGGTCCTTTTTCCTTGTGAACTTTCAACCATCGACATATCATTGAATCCATCTTGTGCAAGGACAATAGATGGAGCATATGTGTGAGACAATTATATTAAATGGGAGGACTGAAGTTTAGTATGGCCTGTGATCTGGAAATTGATAAAGAAGTTTTATGAGACTCATTTGAGTTATATGATTATATGGAAAGGCTTTGTTTTCTTCATTTTATTTAGAAAAATAAAATTCAATTTAGCACGCTGCCTTGTTAGGTTTAAAAATCAAAGCTAGTATGAAGTACAAATGACAGTTCTTGTGTGCTTATGTGAGAAATCAGAAAACTGTTTGGACAAATAACTTTATACTAAAAATCTTAACCATGACTAGGAGTAGCTTTTAGAATAAGATTCTCTTAACTTCCCAGTATTATTATGTTCTTGTATACGCTCTTATTGTTTTGGTAATGCTTGCATTTCTGAAGCTCTAGTATTCTTTTGCATTTAAACTTTAAGCATTCTGAGCATTTTTATGTTTTTGTATATCTGTTATTGTAAGATGGTGAATGCATTTTCACAATGATTGAATTTTGTATTTTGTAACTTATTTTCTACTTTGTTGATGGATCTATTGAAGTGTGTAAACATTGTGAATGAGAAATGAATTTGTACTCTGTAGTACATTGATCTATTCAGGCTAGTGATTTTCTCTTTTTTTCCAGTTCCCTTGTTGATTCTTTAATGCAAGCCATTAGAATTTGAATTCCCTAAGCATGAACATTGATTTTTTATATTATAGTGTAAGCATGACTCAAATTGTTTGATAGAAAACTTGTGTGAAGGAACATAATATGTTTCATTTAGTTCCATGGATTTTAACGAAGTATAATTGTTAACACCTCATTGTTATTTGTATAACGTAGGATAAGAGATTATATCCAACAACATCATATATGTTAATCTCCCTGAATCTTTTTCCTTTTCCACAGGGTTTGAATTGCCTATCAAACACTCACAACCCAAGTTTTCACATGAATGGTATGGGGAATAATGTTGTATATAGAAGCATTCGTACTCATAGAGGAAGTGGCCATGCTAGCACAACCACAAACATAGAGGAATATTATACACAAGAAGAAATTCTTGAGTGGTTGCATATGTCATTCAACAATTTTGATAGTGCTAATGGCTTACAAGGGAATAGAGGATTGAAGAGCAGCTACTAGGCAGGAGAAATCTACAAAGAAATGGAAATAGGCGATGGTAATGTTTTAGACATGAGTGATTGAATCAGTTGCATTGTATCTAAGAACATCCATGTAAAATTTTAACTGTAAATAATTGTTTTCACTTGTTTGTATCTAATTCAAGTGAAGGCAATCCAATGAATGTGTAACAGTAACATTAAAAGAACACCGTTATGGATAAAATCATATATCATTTTAATATTCTATTGAAGAGCATACTTAGGAATCGCAATCATGCATTTTAACAAGTTCTTCTATACTTCCCCAGTTTCCATTTAGTTTCCAAAAGAATTGTATAAACCTTGGTACTATTGTGTTAAGAATCCTGACATAGAACTGCTTCTTTAGTGATTCCAAGTTCGTATTTCGTGGAATCAATACAAATTTTTTGTATGCAATATTTGAATGCCAAGAAACTTGCTCTAGTGCATGGATTGTTTTTGTTATTTGATTTGATGAAGTAAGATTACAGATTAGTTTTGTGGAGCTTAAAGTCTAAAACTAGGACTCCTTAACTTACAAAATGCTAATAATTCAAAGCAATAATGCTTGTTAAGCTGGGGTAACATGAAATTTGGAGGCTCCCAATTCATGCCTTTATTTACAGAAGTATTCACTTCAATGTAAATGGGATTAGTAAGTTCGCTATTCCCATCCTCTAGATGAAGACAAAGTAAAACTTATCCTTCTAAAGTGTTAAATTTTGAAAAGCTCTAATTACTATTTTTGAATGACAGAAAAATGCATTTTATACTATTTTTGAACAAAATGTTGCATCAATCTAATTGCCTTTTGAAGAAAGCTAGAAGAGCTGGCATCAATTTCTGTTCATGATTGCGGAAGGATTTAATTTCTCTATAGACACATGAATTTAGTTTTGACATATTGGAAATCCCAAACTCAGTGAACATTTATTCTCATTGGTATATATTAGCAATAGCTATCGTACTTTTAAGACTTTCCAATTCATTAATGTAAGCATTGTGACATTGTTTTTATGTGGTGCTAATAAATTCTATTTATTCATAATTATGAATGAGACCTGATTCAGCTACAATCCAAAAGGGATTAGCCTCAAAGCATTGAGGTTATTGACTGAAAATGGTTCATGGATCACTCACATGTTATTCAAGTGAGAAATTTATGTAGTATTTGCACTGTGCAACTAAATAAAATTGTTAATTTTCTTAAAACTAAAATGCCTTATTACTCGTTATTGTGATTTTTGACTCAAATGCCATTGAAAAGTATTTGTTGAGAAAACCTAGATTTTGATTAAAAGACGTGAAATGGTAACACAACTTAAATAAAACTGACCAGAAGTAAATGCATGTAAAGTCAAGATTACAATCCATGAAAACATCTAAATTTATCAAGATCACAATTTTGTCAAGTGTTACAAAACATACATAATGTAGAACCAACATAAGAATATTGAGAGATCTTAATGACTTGCAAAAGCAAAAAACTAATGAAAACAAAAAAGATAAATTTGACAACTCAATGCACTTGTTTGCTGCAAACAATTTAGTAACATTACATAACAAAAGAATGTTAAAACTACTAAATCATTCAATTGTAATTGGTACTGCAACAAATACCAGAAGCCAACCTTATATTGAAGCAATCTACTTTTTTTGTAACAGACACTAGTAAAAACATACACCAGTCTGTTCTTACTGTTTTGTAACAGAGACTCCCTTTGACCATTCATAACATAACCATTCCAACTAACAGGGAACATAACCATCCCATAACTTCCTAACATAACCATTCCAACCAACTATCATCGTTCCCTCAGTGTTAAAAGAATTAGCCTCATAACCAACTATCATAGTTCCCTTCCTAACATAACCATTCCATAACTGAGATGTAAAAAAACCTTCACTGTTCCGTAACAGTCAATCAATGTTGCATTGTTTCTACATCTCAGGAGTTAGTAGGCTATTATACAGGTTAGAATAACACATCCCATGAAGCCAGGGCCCTTGGATTCTCATGGGATGGTCATATTATGAAAAGAACCTAGACTATTGCAAGAAAACTCAAAACTTATAATCTGTCAACTGATACCAGGCGTCTAACTTTCAGCACAGTGTGTATCAATCTTGTTCAAACAAATAATGAATGAAAAGGAACTTCTATTACATCTCAGTGAATGGCAATAAGGTTCCTAATGCATCTCCACTTGGAATCTATTGTTTCTATGGAACAATTTTCTTAAATGAGCACTGGTGTTTTGGAACTATATGCAGTCCTTGTTATTATAGAAACCCATAATTTACATTTGTGGGTTCTACTAGAGTACTATGTATTTGCTGTGATTGTTGTTCATTGTGCGGTTAAATGTTTTGTTAAGACACAATCTGCCACTAGTTAGAAACTTACACTTTGGATAACGGACCCCAAATTCATACTCATGCATTTTTAAGTTTGATTATGTAGTATTATTTACATTTTTTCCATAGAGTTCCATTCTCTGATAGACCGTGTTCGAAGGTATTCCGATTGTCTTTGTTATGGGACTCAACCCTTAACTTGTATCTCCTCCACGAGAATCCAATGCTGTTGGAAGGGAAGCAAGTTAAGGTAATGTATGCAAGTAATCAAAAGGCTCAGAATTTGGGGAGATCGATTTAATGCTTCAAGGTCGAAGCCCTAAATTGGGTACATTTCATATATGTAACTAACGAAATGATAAATGCTATAATGGAATGAGTTGGGAACCTGTTAACTTCAGGATCGGAATCCATCGAAGATATCAAGCAACATTACTAGAGATGAGCACAATAAAATGACAATGCAGTATGTGGTAATGAAATATAGCAAACACGGATTAACATATCTCAAACTCCACAGAAGATAGTAATGAAATGAGCTATTAACCTCAGGTGTAGGTGCACTCTTCAGGAATGAGCTCCGCTCCGCTCCTTAGCTTAGCAACGACAATCCTAATTCACGTGCTCGCTACAACTGTTAAAAGTGAAAATGAGAATTGAAATGTTCTTTTTAAGTAATATGCCCGTATTCATCAAAAATTTGACCGTCATGCTAGTGGCCAAAAGTTCGACGAACACGGGCATGGTTTAAAAAAAAAACAAATTTTTCCTTCTATACCCCAACCAACCTAAACCATTTTCATTAATGGTAAAAAATAAAGGTCAAAAAATGATGTCAAATGTACTAGTGAGCACTCAGGAAAATATGTATGTTCATCACCTGTGCATATGAAGTGTCTCTAATGGAAGATACAATCACTAAATTCTACATACTCCTTATTTTGTTCTGGGTTGATATTGTTAGACATGGTCTTTCTTGAATGGAATGACTCATTACTTGTACATTAACTAGAATGTTGGTGGAAGAAGGATGATTTGTTTGCAACCATTTTTTCAACTCTAATTTTTTCAACACAAAGGGACATTTATCATAGCCATAGAAACATGATTATTTTAAAATGGAATACACCAAGGAGTACCATTAGAAATATTGACTATTTACAATCATGAATAGTTAACCTTAATCAAATAGCTCATTTTTTTATCAGCATGTGTAGTCTCTATGTATATGAAAAATGAATGAAATATCAAGCTTAAATAAAACAGTGAACAAAAATTCAAATTCAAGGCCTAATTTATCAAGAGAAAAAAACATTAGGATGAAAGAAAAATCATTAAGACTATAGAAAAATGATTAGGACTATAGAAAAATCATTAAGACTAGAAAATCAAGTTCTAGAAAAATCATTACGACTATAGAAAAATCATTTAGACTAGAAAATCAAGTTCTAGAAATGGACCGTTCTGATGCTTTTCCATTACAACAATTGAGTATTCATCATTTGGTACTTCTTGGTGTATTCCATTTAAGTTTTTCATCTTTCGTGTTTATGTGCATGTTCTTTATGTGTTTGGCTTCTCTCCCTTGCAAGGGATATGTCGATAGGTAATTGATTTGAAAGCATAATGATTTGACAGTCTTTTTTCAGGATAGGCGTAATCATCCCACCAACATTAATTAGCAAAATTTGTGATATATGTCAAGTACTTATAATTAGTATGCCCAATAAATAGAGACTTAGTAGTAAAAGCATAAGGTTGCACATCCACATCCACATCCACCCTAGTAAGTATTAGAGCCTTTCAAATTTGTAAAGAACACAAACTTTGCAAATCAAATTGATATTTCATTAAAACCTATGTTCTTGATCAAGTTCTTAAAGATTAAAACATGAAACCATCAAGTTCTTCACCTATGTTCTTCATGGTTGGGGAAGTTGTGATGGAGTTATATGTAACCTTTGGAAGTCATTGTACGATAGACTTAAGCCTGGAGTGTACGACAGGAACAAAGATTCAATAAAAATAGAAGTTTAAATCTGCAAGTCCATTGTGTTATGCATTGTTGAAAGGCTTCTTTACTTATTGTTTTGGTTTCTAAATTCAAGGATGGAATAGTAAGCAATCTCCAAGCATTCATTTCATCGTTGAATGTATTGTGAGCACTTTAAAATTATGTTCCTTAAGTTTTGACTGGTAAAACTAGTGACTGTTTCAAGTAATGTTTTTAATCCGTTGAAGTTTCTCATGATCCTGATGTAAGTTGATTGGATTAAGAAATTTGGGGATCCAATAGGACTTTAGGGGAGTTCAATAAATGTTTTGGAAGACTTAGAGGAACTATTAGCATGACTGTTCCTTCATCTACATCGAGTTAGACTGAGTTTGCTAAGTTTTTCCTTTGTTTTGAAGAGTATTTTGTAATCTATTTCCTTTCCATGGACCCAAAGGCCTAGTACCCATGGAAAGAGGATACTAACAATGTATTATACAACTCTAATGTTCTTGACTTGCAGAGATTTGAGAAAGTAAAGAGAACACTGGCTGGAACAATGTGTTCCTTAAGGGAATTAATCGCTAGGGAGCAACTATGAGAGTTTGGCCCTAAGGGCGAGGCATTTTTATGATTTTTATAGTCATATATTGGTATACTAATGGTCTAAATAGTCATGATAAGTGCCTCTCAAACCTCTCCAAACATGTAAGATTTTCTTTAAATACTTTATTGATCTCTTCTAAACATTAACCAAATCAAAACTACATTTTAATAAGTGAATAAATGAATAAGTCAAACCACTAGTCTCCAAAGCATTCAATAAGTGAATATGAATGTTTGAAAACTACTACCAACAATTCTTAAACAAAATAAATTATGTTTAAGAATTGTTGGGACTGGTCCTTTGGCATGTACTAAATAGAATAGAATTTTCAGCATATTATTATCATTCTATTTCTTTTAATCTACTGGTGTCATGCCCTAGCCCATGCTTTATCTCCATTATTTGATGTTATTCACTGTTTTGAAATGTTGACCGAGGTTATCAAATGGAAAAAATAGAAAAAATAAATTTAACATGAATTTTTTTTTACAAAATTGTACCAATGGAATGTTTACAACAAAGAAATAGAATGATAATAATATGCTGAAAATTCTATTCTGTTTAATACACGCCAAAGGACCAGTTGTATGAAATTGTCAATCACATAGCATTTCAATGTTGTATGAGTGGATTGTGCAGGAACAGTTAACATTAAAAAAGGAGAAAAATCCTCAACACATCTTGGAAACTATTGAATTCAATAATAAATAAAACCTAACACCAACACTATTCCTTCCATTCACTTCTACCAAGAATAAAACATTTAATCCATTCAACATTACATATAATCATTAGACAGTTACATTTCCTAACTATGTAGAAGAACAATCACGACCAAAATGATCAAAAGTACTTTCACCCTTGCACAAGCTATTCCAAACTTCAAGTAAAATGAGAAATATGCTATATCAAATCATTCATATTTATAGTAACCATTCAAAAGATCATTTTTTCAATGAACCCTCTGACTGTACCCCTATGGCAGAGAAAGGAAACCTCAAAATAGAGAAAGGAAACTTAGTAAAAACAGTCTATGCCATTTTTTGTGAGGGTACAGTCATGATAATTGCCTCTCAAACCTCTCCAAACATGTAAGATTGTCTTTAAATACTTTATTGATATCTTCTAAACATTTACGCATGGACAGTCAAACCAGTAGTCTCCAAAGCATTCAATAAGTGAATATGAATGTTTGAAAACTTTCCTCTCAACTTCCCCAACCACTCCTAATCGATTAGAGGGAATAGTTGAGTGTTTAGACACTAAAACTTCTTAAACATACTTTATCTGATATGATGAATTATAATATCAAAAACATGAATCCAAACATTTCAAAATAGTGAATTTATATCCTTGAGCACAAGCACCAATAACATCAAATAATGGAGATAAAGCACAGGCTAGGGCACAACACCAGTAGAATGCGGTCATTTTAGTGAGAATTCATGATCAAATAAAATGCAATGCATTTAAAATTTGTGGTTGAATATGATGCCAAAGGCTTGAAAGATGTTGCCCATCAAAGATACCAATCAAAGATGAAGAAATCACATACCTTCTCTCACACTCAGCTTGCACGAAGGAAGATTTGATAGCCAAATCTTCCTTGTACCACATGAAGAACATGCCATTGGTTCAGTTTAGCATGTTATTATCATATCAGATAAAGTATGTTTAAGAATTGTTGGTAAGGATAGGAATAGTGGAGATTCTAGAAATATCCCTCTAACCGATTAGGAGTGGTTGGGGAAGTTGAGGAAAGTTTTCAAACATTCATATTCACTTATTGAATGCTTTGGAGACTATTGGTTTGACTGTCCATATGTTACCAATGACTGAGATTCATTAAAGGATTTCCATGCATTATCATTGTATTGTGTATTTCCAATATGTTTGGATGGAGGGAAAACTAGGAGAATGAAGGATCACTCATTGATTGCATGATAACCCGATTTTGAAGGGTCACTAGTTGAGGGGACAGTCAAGGTCCGAATGTTGATAGTGTTCATTGAGGGAAGGGGGATTGTAAAAGACTTGTTATCATTGTATTGTGTATTTCCAATATATTTGGATGTAGGGTAGAACAAGAGAATGAAGGATCACTCACTGATTGCATGATAACCCGGTTTTGATGGGTCACTAGTTGAGGGGACAGTCAAGTTCTAGATGTTGATAGTGTTCCTTGAGGGAAGGGGGATTGTGAAAGACTTTTTATCATTGTATTGTGTATTTCCAATATGTTTGGATGTAGGGCAAACTAGGAGAATGAAGGATCACTCACTGATTGCATGATAACCCAATTTTGAAGGGTCACTGGTTGAGGGGATAGTCAAGGTCTAGATGTTGATAGTTTTCCTTGAGGGAAGGGGGATTGTGAAAGAATTTTTATAATTGTATTGTGTATTTCCAATATGTTTGGATGTAGGGCAGACTAGGAGAATGAAGGATCACTCATTGATTGCATGATAACCCAGTTTTGAAGGGTCACTGGTTGAGGGGACAATCAAGGTCCGAATGTTGATAGTGTTCATTGAGGGAAGGGGGATTGCAAAAGACTTGTTATCATTGTATTGTGTATTTCCAATATGTTTGGATGCAGGGCAGAACAGGAGAATGAAGGATCACTCACTGATTGCATGATAACCCAGTTTTGAAGGGTCACTGGTTGAGGGGACAATCAAGGTCCAGATGTTGATAGTGTTACTTGAGGGAAGGGAGATTGTGAAAGAATTTTTATCATTGTATTGTGTATTTCTAATATGTTTAGATGCAGGGCAGACTAGGAGAATGAAGGATCACTCATCGATTATATGATAGCCCAGTTTTGAAGGGTCACTGGTTGAGGGGACAGTCAAGGTCCGGATGTTGATAGTGTTCCTTGAGGGAAGGGGGATTGTGAAAGACTTGTTATCATTGTATTGTGTATGTCCAATATGTTTGGATGTAGGGCAGGCCAGGAGAATGAAGGATCACTCACTGATTGCATGATAACCTAGTTTTGAAGGGTCATTGGTTGAGGGGACAATCAAGGTCTAGATGTTGACAGTGTTCGTTGAGGGAAGGGGGATTTTGAAAGGATTTTTATCATTGTATTGTGTATTTCCAATATGTTTGGATGCAGGGCAGACCAGGAGAATGAAGGATCACTCACTGATTGCATGATAACCTAGTTTTGAAGGGTCATTGGTTGAGGGGATAGTCAAGGTCTAGATGACTGGGCCATTCAAGGACCCTATTTCTTTGTATTAATTTCTATTCAAATTGGATGCATGGATTTTTTGTGAATTATTAGCTACTATGTATCCTGCAACTACATCCATAAATTTGCATATACTTCTATAGGGTTGTAAGCTACTTAGGGATCAAAATAGAGAAACTAAATCAAAATCATTCTTTGTCCTATTTCCTTTTAACAAAATCTCAACTATCAATGATATAACAATACATTTGATGCCCTAAGCTATCAATACAAATGGCACCTAGCTAGAAGCTCATGGACTGTCCATTTGATAACCACAGTCAACATTTCAAAAAAATGGATATCCTTGAGCACAAGCACCAATAACATCAAATATTGGAGTTAAAGCACTAAATCAAAATTGTTCTTTGTCCTATTTCCTTTTAACAAAGACTCAACTATCAATGATACAATACATTTGATACCCTAAGCTATCAATACAAATGGCACCTAGCTAGAAGCTCACGGGCTGTCCATTTGACAACCATAGTCAACATTTCAAAAAAATGTATATTCTTGAGCACAAGCACCAATAACATCAAATAATGGAGTTAAAGCACGGGCTAAGGCACGACACCAATAACATCAAATAATAGAGATAAAGCACTGGCTAGGGCATGACACCAATAGAATGGGGTCATTTCAAAGAGCATTCATGATCAACTAAAATGCAATGCATATGAAATTTGTGGTCGAATATGATGCCAAAGGCTCGAAAGATGAAGAAATCACATACCTTCTCTCGCACCCAGCTCATTTTCTCCCGCTCCTTTTCTATTCCAATCAAAATAAAAATGATTTGGCACTTCAATTTTTTTTTTATGTATACCTGAAATTGTCAAAATTCTGATGGTAAATTAAAAACCCATCAGAATACCGACATCATCGCAACCTATTTTTTAAAAAAATAACAAATTCATTAAAAAAAATTTACCTGTCGGAAGTGTCTGTCAAAATTTGGCCCCAAATGTAGTAGTGGATCTTATGCCTAAATTCTTATTCTCTTTATAAAATGATACATTTTCATTGTTCAAAATATGCACTTGACTATAATGAAAAAGTGCAGCACTCCTCCCAAGCACAAGAAGGTCAAGGTCCAACTTCTCATTAAACAATGAAGAAGAGAGACAGATAGAAGAAACCAAAGAACCAGCTCACATAGGTACCCTTAATCAATTGGAAGAAGAATTGAGATAAGGACTCTTTAACGCGTACATAGAACAATTGATCAATCTATCAGATAAATATGGTAATCTACATGTTGATATGAGTACTAATTATGATTGTCAAAATTAATTGCTAGGTCTTTTCAGTACAAAATTTTATTTTAGTGTGTGGCTTGGAAGTAGGTTTTAATCTTGTTAGTCTAAAAACTAATTCATCTTTCATTTTGGAACTTTGAAATGAACATTGCATCCACAAACATCATATTCCATATCTCATTTTGGTGCTTAAAATTGACATGGTTGTTTAAAGAATTGAACAAGGCAAATAATATTTGAGACTGTTGCAATAAAATTGAACAAAGCAAAATACATTTGAATTTTGGTTCATCTAAAATTGAACAAGGCAAATCTCATTTGGTTTGGGCTTAAAATTGAACTCATGTGCTTGTATGGATGATAGCTCAATTCACATTTGACTATTGGTGCTTAATACGAGTGACTAGGTGTTTGGAGTTCTTGGTGCGCTTGCACAATCTGTTAGATTAGCAACCATTTTTATTTTTAGAGAGGCATGTCTAGAGGGTTCACTTAACCCATTATAAAGGAGCACACTTTGGTCTTATCTCCTTAAGCTCGGGCAAGGTGTGTTGATGATAGTCTGGACTAGGTGAAGCATCCCTAGGAAGCCAACATAGTCAAGTAGTATCTTAAGTGAGTCACACACATACAAACTAATTAGGGAGATGCCACAACTTAATACAACCTTATTAAATAGAGGTCACCTGGTTTACCTCCAAACTTTTGTCTTATTATAGTGCAAAGGGAGGTTGGAAAAGAATATCCCCCAAGATTCTCATCATATATGTCCCAAGGATATTGTGTTGCAAAAGAGATCTTCATTAACACGGGAACAATACCTAGAAAAGGCGATAGCACAAGCACCTTCAAAGGCTTTTTAGCTCTACTTGTGTGGCACTTATGTTGTGTGACCTAACGAAAACCCACGTAATGGGCCTATAATATTTCAGATAAAACCAAATTTGACCATAGATTAAACTACATGCATACTGCTTCTATTGTGATTAACTTCGTGAAAACTTGCATCTTGAAAAAGTTTTTGAACATACACAAACTATTTCTCTTTGACTCAATCCTGCAGCTACATACTGATTTTATGTTTGTTGAGATTGGTCCTACAACATTTGTCCTACATGATTTATCCTACAACAATTGGTCCTACAACATTTTTCCAACAATATTTTTTCCACAACAATTGGCCCTACATTATTTGTCCTACAACAATGGGTCCTACAACATTTGTCCACCAAGATTTTTCCTACAACAATTTTTCCTACAACATTTGTCCTACAAGATTTTTCCTAGAACAATTGGTCCTACAATATTTGTCATATAAGATTTGTCCTACAACATTTATCCTACAAGATTTTTCCTAAAAAGCACATTGGTCCTACAATATTTTTCCTACAGAGCACACTGGTCCTACAACATTTGTCTACCAAAGCACACTAGTCCTACAACAATTATCCTATAGATCACACTAGTTATGAAAGATTTGTCCTATGGAGCACATACTACTTGTTTCTTCATCCTGAAATCTGGTGATCGACATACCCTTGCATATTAGTAGTTCATATCTTGCACCTTTCTTTTTTCCATAGTCATCATGGGTATATGCACAAAGATGGGGGACCAAAAAGGTGCCACATTCCTTTTTGGCCCCCTAACAACCATAGTGTGTAGACACTAAAGTACGTGTGTGCTATGGCTTGGGCAATTCAAAACATAGCGTGTGCACACTATAGCACGTGCGCACTATGTAAAAGCAATAAAATGTCTTGTTTGCCTTTCAAAAGCTCATTTTTCTCCCATAAACCCGCATTTGCAGCCAAGGAGAGCTTCCCATAGTGCGCATGAAAAGTATTCTTCTTGTTTGACTCATCAAAGTAGATAAAGAATGGCTCCACAATGTTGTCAAGTTCGAACCAAAAGAAGAGGTAAGTGTTTTTATAGCCCGTGCCTCTTATTTGTATTGAAATTTCAGTTTTGAAGAAATTTCTTTTGTAAAAATTTCTTTTCTTAGATTTTAAGTTTAATTAGGATTTTAAAATTGATTTTGTTTTAATTTCCAAGAAGAAATGATCTCCTTGGAGAAAACCCTCAACCAAACCCTCCATCTTCTCCTCATGAACAAATGAATTAAGAAAATAATCAAGAAAATGAATCTCAACTGCCTCCACCAATCGAGAAACTTCCTCCTGGAACACAAGAAAATTTGATCAACCAAATTGAAAGAGGGAAAATAGAATTAGAATCTTTAATTAGGAGGTTAAAAGATTCTATTGCTACAAATCCTAGAAGGGAAAGACTTGCAAAATCATTAGAATCAATCTTGACCCACGTAGGCTCAGTTAGTGGGCAACTTAATTTATGGCATGATAAAAGAGAAGAACAAAAATAATATTATGTAAATAAATTGTCATGTGAGGACATAAAAAGAAAAAAATTAGAAAATATGACATTTGCAAACTCTTTAAAAAGCCAGGGGACACTAATACTCTTAGAACTACAACAAAGAGGTTCCCAATTCATTGGTGCTTGAATAAAGACATAAAAAAAAAACTTTTGGGAGAGATGGTGGATGGTCTTTGATTCCCCTCCCTATAACAATCATGAGGTTCCTATATATTTCTTGAGGAAACTCTATTGAGAGTTTGTACTCAAGGAGGTGCCAAATTATTTTGACTTTCTAGATTCTTAGGGTAGAGGAGGGGGGTCATCATTTGATAGAGCGGGAGAACATCATGACCCTAACGTACCTATGGTTCCTATTAGAAAGCCACAAGTGGATCATATTTGTATTCCTTCTGTTGTGAAGGAACATGTAGAGGTGGACATACTAGGCACGATTAGTGCTCTGATAGAGACTCTCATTCAGTGTGCTACTCCTTTAGTTGAGGGTCACCATGGTCAATCTTTGAGGGGGCAGATTTGTCAGTCATGTGGATCCTTGTGCACATTTTGTACTGCCGAGAGAGAGGAAGAGGATCATGGAATGATGACTGATGGTTTTCTAAATATGAAATTTGGCATTGACACACAAGTAAATATTTGCAAGTTCATTAAATTTATTTGATCATATTTCATTTATAAAAGAATAACTAATTAATTTATTATCTATTGATTATGATAAAAATTTAGGGCAAGAGTGTTGGTGGCAGTGGCAATGATCCTCCAGTCCCCTTCTACACTTCATCATCAACTCCACAAGTATGTATCGAATAAAGCATTTTAATTAATATATTTGATTATTATGTAATTATATGAATGATTGTATCATAACTTATTGTGCATGTGCATTAGTTCACTAGTGGACCATCAACATTCACAATAGACAGTGAAGGGCATTGTGCTACTTTCCTTGAGGTATCTTTATTTGCATGTTAATTTGATTTACTTGATTATATTTAATTAATAAATGAATGAAAAAATAAATTACTAGACAAATTATGATCAAAATCTAGAGGCAAAGTGGTCATTGTGGTGATCACATTCCTTCACCTAGCTTTGTGACATCATCATTGAGTCCACAGGTATATATGTAATAATGCATTATAATTAACATGACAATAGTACGTTCTTATATGAATGGTTGTCTTATAAATTTCCATGTACATGTACACTAGTTTAATGTTGGAGCTTCGACATCAACACCACACACTAAAGGATGCAGTGGAACCTTCTCATAGGTACCATTTATTCATTAGTAGGGTTGTAAAAAATATATGTAATCTTGATAACTACATAATACTTTTGTTGTTTCATTTTCATTTATTGACATCAGAGACTCCTCCTTCTGTTTATGATACTTTGGATCATGGAGTAGTTGCAGCAATAGCTAGTTGTGAAGCACTGGCTGATGTATGAAAGAGATCACTTAATTTTAATTATTATTTTAATAGTTTGTATTGAATATTTTAATGATATTCATATACGTATTTTGATTATTATTTTGATCATTTTTTTAGGGACTTATTACTCCAGATCATTAGCATGCACCTTCGGTGGATGTACATTGTATAATTCAATTTTGATGTATATTAGTTATTAATGCTTATATTTTTTTATCTACTCGAGCTGTAGAAGAGTCTAGATAGGAGGACTAGTGAGCGCACTTGAAAGACTACAACATCGACTGCATCTCCATCCACACGATGATCAAAGATGGCTCAGGATTTTTTTCTTCCCCTTGTGAGAAAGGACTAGATTAGGGATATAGATTGTATGCCTATATGGCATTAGAGGACATATTTTTTGTATATTGTATAAGTGACACATTGTACATCCATTTGGCTTTGAGGAAGCCAATTTAGTTGTATTGGATATTGGTGCAGGGGAACATCCCTACATTCTTCAATGATAAATCTTCATTAGGGGCCTCCAAGGAAGTACCCAAGGGCCTTCATGCCTAAGGGTTAGTAACAACATCATAGATCTAGTTAATAAGCCTATTGTAAGGCCTAGTCACCCTTGGTGTGGTTATAAACCATGGGTTTTGACTATGGTGCAAAGGAAAATTTAGGTATCTAGGCTATCCTAGGTGTCCTTTTAAGTTATTTTAATGATTTCATATCATGTTGGGTCCTTAGGATCCAAGGCTTAGGCCTTTTAGGCTCATTAGGAGAAAGAATGCAACATTTTTCAAAAGTTGCACATAGCAAGAAATGTTGCTCAACAACTTTTCTGAACAGTTGATAGCAACTTGTAAAAACCTCCCAAATGGTTACAACCTTTGAAAAATGGTTGGATTCATTGGGAAAGGTCTTCAAATAGCCCTGTCAGGTGGGTGGAAGACACACTTTTTGTAATTTGGCATTCAATCAATAGAAATCCCTTATTTTCCCTATATTCTAGACTGTAAACTGGTTGAGTACGTGCTTGTACGGATTGATAGAGGAGGGATACTTGGAGGCTTGACATATAATATGAGTTAGGACTCCAATTCACCTGGGTTGAATCATTTTGGAGATCAGAGTCAGAAGTTACAAGGACTTCTTTACCAGGTGCACAAGAAACCCTCCTGAATCAGGGTTTCATCAAACCAATGCCCTAACTTTCTTTTCCACTGTGGAAATCCCATGCCACTTGGGGAAATGAAAGTAGGGTAAATGTAATTTATATACTCAAAGAAACAAGAGAAGAGGGATTGTTTTGTGAGGTTTTCTTGCAGACCCTAGGCCAAGCATCTCTACGTGCTCGATCCATAATTTGGAAGAATGAAGTGACAATGGCACTTTGGGGGTGGATAAAAGAAATTTGAGGGTGGATTTTTTTCTCTTTGAGATACTTGAAACCATTAAAATAGGTGGTTTTCCTTGGAAAATTGATTGGTGAACACTTCCTTAAGTAACCAAGCCTCATTAGCCCTATTAGGACTAGTGGATCAGGAATTGTTACATAGTTCCCATACAAGTTGGGATCTTTGGCTTTAGAAGTTTGATATAAATCAATAAAGGGTGTCCAAATATACATTTTTTTTGTAGGCCCTTTGGGAAAATATAGAACTAAGTCCCTAGAACCTTGCTCATAGGGCTACAAGCCTAGAAGGCATAAAAGCCAGAGTTGTTGTCAAAAGACATAGGCATTTAAAGGGCTTGAGATCACTCCCATTAGAGACATATAGTGATTTTGGAACCTTTCCATACTCTTTCTAAACCATAGGTTCCTATTTTGATACAAAGCCACAAAAGAAGGCATTTCTACCAAGAAAGACATAGGTCTTCTAGGAGGGTAGGAGAGTTATAGAAGTTGTAGGATCTTTTGAAGGTGTAGAGCACTCTTCCAAGCCAATTTGGTCCTAGAGAAGGCACCTAAGGCCACACCACTCTCAAATAACCTTAATAGGGGAGAGCTCCGCATCAAGTGGTATTAGAGCATCTAAGATACTTAGGGTAAAAGAGTAACAACACCATGAAAGGAGAAGATGAAGGAGGTTGTCAAAAAGGATGACCAATGTAGAGATAGTAAGATACCTAAGAGAGAAAAGGTAAAAGAATGATGAACAAAGGAACACTGAAATGCAGTAGATGAGGAAAGAAATGGAGAGGCTTAGGGAAGAGCTTCATAGGAGAAGTAGTGGAAACTTTGATGATGTTGAAAAAGGGTGTGAAGAAGAACCCCTTGAGCATGAAGAAGAGGAGTGTCCTATAGACAAAAGGCTACTAATGAAGACTCTAAAATCTATGGAGAGAAGGACCATGGATGCAAAGCTTGAATTGCCTACCTACAATGGGAAGATGGACACAAATGTTGCAATGGAATGGGTGGATGCCCTAACTAGTTTCTTTGATTGTGAAGACATCCCTGAGAATCAGAGGGTGAAGGTTGCTAAGTCTAAGCTCAAAGGCTTTGCACTCACATGGTGGAACTTCACTCAAGATGACAGAGTGAAGAATGGAAAGAATCTAGTCACCAATTGGAAGAAGATGGTGGCCCTACTTAGGGAAACTTCTGTCCCTAAGGATTATGAAGTCCAACTTCATAAAACAAGGATGAGTCTAAGATAGAAAGAGATGGATATCTCTAGCTATACTAAAGAATTTCAGAGATTGGTAATGAAATCCAAGCTTGCTGAACCATAATGTGTGAAGCTTGCTTGATATATGCAAGGCCTAAGGGTCTCAATCTAGGATGAACCTAGTTTAACAAGCCCTACCATAGTGAACCAATGCTATCAATTAGCATTGAAGGTGGAAGAAAAGTTCAAAAGGAGGAATGAACAAAGTGGTAGAGGAACAGGGAAGAATGACAAAGGAAGAGCTAACTTTGGAGGAAGAGGACAGAATCCTAGACCACAAGGAGAATAAAACAAAGAGAACACACAAGGTGAAGGTAGTTCAAGGGGTGGTTATAGAGGAAGAAGAGGAAATGACAGAGGTAGAAATGGGGGAAAATGTCATGCCCAAAATTTATAGGCAAACACACACAACAATTTTTTTTTAAGGCACAAACAACAACTAGGTTGCACACTAAGGTACACTAAAAATTGAAATGTAAAACATCGACCAACACATTTATCTCACAAGGGGAATCATGGCATGCATTGGCTTGCCAACATCCCTTGCTCGTCAAATACATTAGTCCGACAAAACCCTAACTATGGTTAAACATAAACGGACAAGAGGGGTTAACCCTAAGTCTACAAATCCAAATCAAGACAATTAAAGGAGGGCAACTATTAGGTCATCAAACCTAGGGGCTCCTTCGAAGATGAACAACCCCATAAATTAAATCATAACCCTAATGGCCCCTAACAAATACCCGAGAACCATTTAGGGTCAAGTGCATAATTTGAATTAATGGTAAAAAGGGTCATAATCCAAACATGAAAATAACCCTAACGCAATTCTACGGTTAATAGACTATCACAAATTAAATATAAAAATGTTTGGATAAAGAGTTAAAATTAAAATCCCCTTAGACTTAAATATAATTTAATTAATGTTCAATACCCATAAATATTATTCCAACTTAGAGATTTTAAACATTTAAATAATGTTATAAATATTAATCAAAATAATTATTATTAGGGAGTAATATCTTACCTAGGTCCCACCTAGGGATTATAAGATTATTATTCCCCCTAATAATTTAATTTTCAAGAGAATAGCAAATGGGCATTAAATTAATAAAAACCAATTAATTCTTTAAATAAAACATTAATAAATGTTTAAATACTAATAAAATATATTAATATAAAATTTGAGATCTCAAATCTCAATAAAATAATAAAATAAAAGAAGAGACCATACAAATTTCAAAAAATAAATCAAATAGCATTAATGTTCAAATATATTCCAAAATTTCAATAAAAGGAATCTTGAGATCCAAGAAAAAAGGCAAATTAAATAATATTTTAAATTTCAAATTTCAAAATGAAAAGAAAGGTGAAAAGTTAAAAAAAACATTAAATAATAATGCTAGTAATAAATTTGACTTTTCAGAATTTAATACAGATTTTCAAAATAAAATTTTAGAAAAAAGCTTTTTTTATTTTGGCTTCATTGGCCAACCCTAATCCTAATTCAAAATTAGGGTTTGGCCCAAAATAAAACATGGCCCAAAACCTTAATTTCTTTATGTTGGGTTTGCAGGTTGGGTCAAGGGCTATGAAGATGGAAAAAGCAAAGATGAGTATACACCCAAGGATACATGGGTGTATATACACACTAAGGTGTGTATATACCCCCATATATACTTGAGTATATACAATAACAAGAAGTCTTCATCAAGGGGAAAAGACCAGATTACTCCATGCATCTACAACATTAACAACAAGGTAAAATAGGTTATTCTACATTAATGTATCTCTGTTTAAAATTTGGCTTAAGAAATCCCCTTTATCTATAGATTTTACATTTGGCTTACTCATATTTAGTTTTCCGGTTTAGAATTCATTGTTATCACATAGCTAAATCTCTGTTGATAAGCTACAATTCTTTTTTTATTTCAAATCCGTTTACTAGTTTTGTTATATTCTGTTATACAGGGTAATTTACTAGAAGAAAATAAAATACATCAGTCAATTAATCTCTATGTATACTGGTATTATGAAATGATTTAATTCATTGTAATAGTTGGCCATCTATAATTATTGGCATAAGATATATACAATATTTTGTTTATTTACTGTCTGTTTGCTAACTTAATGTTTTATGTAATGTTTGTTGTTTTTATTTGTTATTAAACATACAATAGTTGATAAATTTTATCTTATTATATACTACAGAGTTTATTATTCTTTTCTTGTTTTATATACTAACTATGCATTTAACAGTTAAATGTTTTATAGTTTTGAAATCTCATATTGTGATTTTTGTATTTAAACAAAGTTGCTTTATTCTAATGAAGACTGCCCCATATATATTTTGTCGGGTTCCGACTGCGAAGGCAGTCCGATGACCTGCACAAGGGAACGGGGTGCGGGCTGCCCACCACTCCCGTACTGGGTTGAGCAGTGACTATAGATCTACTGCTCCCCTGGGGCTATGGTAGTTGCAACACCACTGCTCCCCTTAGGGGTTGTGGTGGCTGCAACACCACCGTATCCCCATATGGTGTTCGGCAGCTGCTGGCCACCAGCTACGGGTGGTGAAAGGAATTTTTTTTAAAAGTTTAAATTTATATTTTGTTTTTTATATAGTATATTTATTTTATAAGGTTTGCAATAAACAAAGTATATATATATATATATATATATATATATATATATATATATATATATATATATATATATATATATATATATATATATATATATATATATATATATATATAATTTTATATTGCTAATAAACATGGCATATATATATGATATTTATATTATACATTATTATATATATTATAAGAAATATATATAATAATATATACATGTATACACATTATATTATATATTGATTATTGTTTTTTTTACATGAGAGTAATAAATAGAAGGGGGTAAATCTATGATTATATATATTCATAAAAATATATTATTATATTACGAATATAATAATATATTTATATGTATATATGCATATATGTATATTTACATATAAGAACTAGGAAAAGAGAGAATCTATTTTCTTTCTAAGTGATGAAATAATAATAATATTTTAAACTTTTTTTATCTATCTATGTATATATACTTTGTATATATACATGGATATATATATACATAAAAAAATATACTTTTTTTCAAAAAACTATGCACACATTGAAAGAGGAAATTCTTTTAATAAGCAAAATCAAATATACTAACTCTTTGAAAATGAAATGAAATACAAAGGAAGATTATTTTTCTTTTTCACTTAAAATAATGTACTTTTTCTTTCATTCCTTACATATCAAGAAACACTAAAACAACAACATTACATTTCCCATTAAGGCAGAAGGATTGCAATATTATAATCTTTTCTTACTTCAAATACAAGGAGATGATAGTAGAATTAAAAGAAAACAAAACTATTACAAGCATATCACATGCTAGGCATTTACATGGCCTTATGTTAAAACTTTTAGAAGAGGCATTATAGCCATTCAACAACTCAAAATACAAGTAGGGACTAGTCAAATTTTCATTAGCTCCATAAAAATCAGCAAGCCTTCATTTGACAAATCTACAAAATAAAAGCCAATAGACCATGGAGGCTCACCTTCCAACCTAGGCCATTACATGACCACCCTCGAGATAGGGGAAACAAAGATGGATAGGGTTTACAAACACACAACAATTCACATTCACAGAAAAAATAGCAAGTATTCAAATCACATAAAATTCCCTTCCCATGGTTATACACATAATGGGTCACCTTGGACCCATAAAGGGGTGAAGGTGGAATCTACCCAAATAGGAGAAATCATTCTACCATAAAACAACATGCCTTCAACAAGGCCAAGAATTATCATACATTGCCTTCACAAGGCCATATAAACAACCACCAACCCTTCATTGTCCTTCACAAAACAATACACTTATGACCCCTAAATAAAACTTACAAGAATGGCAACATGGATGCCCATACATCCATGCCTCATCCCCTTCCTCCTTGAGGAAGGACTCTACACTAGATGGGTATTCCCAAATCTATCCCTTCACCCATCAAGACTCTCTTCCCTCCCAAGGGTGATTTTGGCCTTGCACACCCCAAAAATGCAGCACTAAAAAGAGAAACCAACAAATAAATATTACTAGGAAGTCATTAAAACACAAATGAAGCTTTACAAAACTACAAAAACACATAGTAAACAAAATATACTTATTACAACAAAGAGAACAAGAGCCTTCAAGATCCACCAACCTCAATCCAAGCTATTGAAAAGTGGGTTGAGAAGAGCTCCCTTCCTACAAGCTTTCTTCCTTGCTAAGCCAAACCAAAAATCTGCTAAGTCCATAAGAAGTCTCCAAAAATTGGAGAGTGGGAAATCAACCTACCAATTTTCCCTCCAACCCCCTAAAAAGGAAAACCTTACCTAACCTCAAAGATGATTGGACACACTCAACTAGGGTTCTCTCTCAACAAGAGGGAAATTCAAAATTGAAAAATGAGGAGAAGACTTGGCACACATCCCAAATTCGCCACATTTCAAATGGGCATCTTTTGAAAGGGCAAAAATGGTCTAAAATCATGTCATTGGTCAAAATTTGACCCCCAACCCAAGGTACACCTATGGTGTAGTCTATTTTTAACCTTAACTAACCTTTAGGGTCACTTTTGCCTCTCAAAAGTCCACTAAGAGTTGACTCACGAAATTTTGAAAAAGATTCCCACCCAAGGCTCAACAACCAAGATACCTAACCTTGGGATTCTACAAGAAGGCTCCAAAGTGGAAGACAACTCACATACAATGCACTTGGCCATGCCAACTCACAATACATGTGTCAATTGACACCACAAAAAGGGTAGAACACATCACAATACGCATGGCATGCCAAGTAGACATAAAAATAAAAATAACATATTCAGATAATACAACCAAGCATCACTTTACAATAATAAACATTACAACGAGGTTATTTTCTCCCCTTGGAGATAACCTTGGCTTAACAAGATTTTACATGCATCCATCTTTAATTTCTCCTTGTATAAACCATGGTCTTACTTGCACACTTGACAAAATATCAGTAGCTCATGTAAAGTCAAATAACACACACACACACACAGATATCTATATATATATATATATATATATATATATATATATATATATATATATATATATATATATATATCTCACTAATCACATTCTTTCACATCATAAAATTCCAACCGCATCACATGATAAATCACATAATTTCCAACATTACATTTCCTATATTCAAAGCATACTAAATCAAGAATACAATGATATATATTAATTAATCTAGCATATTAACCATGATTATTTCTCATAAGCTTTCATGACATAAGCATAAAATTAAAGCATCATATTCCTATCAAAGATTCATCAAATACTATACTCAAGACCTAATAATCAAGCATGAAAGTAAAGTCCTAAATCACCATCACATAATCATAGGTCATCACTTAGTGTCCAAATATAATGTCTCTATCCAAATAGTCTGACATGATAAAATAAAGTGTTTGCAAGATAGTCATAAGATGAAAATAAACTTCTATGAAATGATGGTATGGGGTGAGGCCTCAGAGAAGAAACAATGGGAAACTTAGATGCTATAATTACAACCAAGTGGACCACTACACCAATAGGTGTCCTGACAGAGACAAGAAGAATACTCAAGGTGAAAGAAGAACCAACCTAGTGAAAGAAGATGATGCTGACAGTGTGAGAGATTGTACTAGTGAAGAAGGGGTATGCCTCATGATGAAGAGGACCCTAATCCAAGCAAACATGCCAGTGGAACCTCCTCAAAGAAAGAGCCTTTTTAGGACCAACTGCAAGAGTCATGGGAAGGTATGTAAACTAGTAATTGATTATGGTTCCACTGAAAATCTTGTATCTAGAGTAATGGTAGATAAGGTAAATTTGGAAAAATTACCCCACCCAAATCCATCCCATGTATCTTAGCACACAAAGGGACAACAAACCCTCATTAATGAAGAAGCATGGGTAGATTTCTCTATCAAAGACTAAGAGGATAGAGTCTTATGTGATGTGGTAGACATGGATGTTTGTCACCTACTACTAGGATGCCCATGGTAGTATGATCTATAGGCCAAACATGATGGAGTCACAAAAAAAATACCAAATCATTTAGAATGGCCATAAATATAACCTACTCCCTCAACCTGACCTTCAAAAAGAGAAGCCAAAGGAACAATTGGTTATGATTGCAGGAGAACAAGAAATGATTAATGCCATACAAGAATCAGAGGTAGGGTATGCCTTAGTCCTCAAACCTAAGGATAAAATAGTGCACAAAGAAGTACCACAAGAAGTAGATAATCTACTGCAGAGGTATAAGGGTATTTTTGCAAGAGACATACCAGATGAGCTCCCACCACTGAGAGACATTTGTCACAAAAGATACTTCATCCCTATTTCTTCCCTACCCAACAAGGCTGCATATAAGCTCACCCCTGATCAGAATGCAGAGGTAACTAAACTAGTTAGTGAATTGTTGACTAAAGGACTCATACAAAAGAGTCTCAGCCCTTGTGCAGTCCCAAGTTTTTTGGCCCCTAAAAAGGATGGAAAATGGAGACTATGCACTGACTCTATGGAAATTAACAAAATAACAATCATATATAGATTCTCAATACCCATAATTTAGGATCTACTAGACCAACTTGGAGGAGCATGTTATTTTTCTAAAATAGACCTTAAATCTAGCTACCATCAGATAAGAATAAGGCTGGGAGATGAATGGAAGACTACATTTAAGACCAATGAAGGTTTATATGAATGGCTTGTGATGTCATTTGGCCTTTGCAATGCTCCAATCACCTTCATGAGACTAATGAATGAAGTGCTTCATGATTTCATGGGAAATTTTGTGGTGGTCTATTTAGATGACATCTTAATCCTTGTGGAACTATAGGAGAGCACATGAGACACTTGGAACAAGCTATCCATAGATCTAGAAAAGTGTACATTCATACAACAAGAATTGATATTTCTTGGTTTTGTCATCTCAAGGGGCACACTAAAGATGGATCCATAAAAGGTAGAGGCAATTCTTAATTGGCCAATACCAAAAACTCCAGGTGAAGTCAGAAGCTTCCATGGATTGGCTACCTTCTATAGGAAATTTTTCAAGAGTTTTAGTCATATTTGTGCACCATTACTTAACACCATCAAAGGTGGTAAGAAAGTCAAATTTCAGTGGACAACTCTAGAAAATGAGGCCTTTGAATACTTGAACGGAAGAGTGGAACAATACCCCATCTTGGCACTACCAACCTTCAATAAGTTGTTCATAGTGGAGACATATAATAGTAACCTAGCCATAGGTGCAGTCCTCAGTCAAGATGGCAAGCCAGTAGCTTTCTTCTCTAAAAAATTGAATGAATCCAAGAGAAAGTATAGTACATATGACTTAGAACTTTATGCCATGGTTCAAGCCCTCAAGAAATGGAGGCATTACTTGCTTCCTAAGGAATGTAGTCTTCACAGATAACCATGCACTAAGTTTTCTTAATAGCCAAGACAAGTTAAGTTGCAGACACATGAAATGGGTTGAACAACTCCAAGAATACACCTTTTCTATAAAGCACAAGAAGGGAAACTCAAACAAAGTTGCAGATGCCCTCAGTACAAGAGTGATGTTGATTGAAGAAGTGCAAGGCCAAAGCATGGGAATTGATTCCCTCAAGTACCTATACAAGGATGATGCAAAATTTGGTGATATTTACAAGGTTTTCTCTACTCTTTCAAATGCATATAACATCATTTATTCAGAATATTTATTGCAGAATGGTCTATTATTCAAAGGGGGTCAACTTTGTATTCCCAAGTGCTCCATGAGGGAAAATCTAATAAAAGAAAACCATTATGGCACACTAGGGGGTAATTTTGGCATTGATAAGACACTTGAACTAATAAGGAGAAACTATCATTGGCCAAAACATGCCACTGATGTTAGAAAATTCATTAAAATATGGACAATTTTCCAAAGAGCCAAAGGAGTTAGGACTAATCAAGGTCTTTATCAACCACTCCCAATTCTAACAAAGTCATGGGACAGTGTGAGTGTGGATTTTGTCTTAGGACTTCCAAGAACTAAGTAGGGATTTGATAGCATCTTTGTAATAGTTGACAGATTTAGCAAAATGGCACACTTTGTTCCTTGAAAAGTTTCCAATGATGCATATCATATTGCTAACTTATTATTTAAGGAGGTGATCAAGATTCATGGATTTCCAACATCTATTATCTTAGACAGAGATGTGAAGTTCCAAGGGCATTTTTGGAGAACCCTTTGGAAGAAGTTGGGCACAAACTTATCATTCAATTCTGCATACCATCCACAAATAGATGGGAAGACTAAAGTAGTAAACAAGTCATTAGGAAACCTCCTGAGATGCCTCACCAAACAATATGGATAGACTTGGGATGCTATCCTTCCTCAAGAAGAATTTTCTTTTAATGACTTAGTCAACATGTCAACAAGGAAGACACCATTCCAAGTAAACTATGGACTCCACCCTAGGGGAGTAATGGAGTTAAGAGAATTACCAAATGACTTCAAATTTAGTACACAAGGTGAAGAGTTGTCAACAGGGATCAACAAAATTCATGATTAAGTTAGAAACATACAAAATAAGAACTACAAAATACAAGGAATACATAGATAAAAAGAAGAGACACGTGACTTTCAAAGAAGGAGATCAAATGTGGGAATATTTAAACAAAGCAAGGTTACCTAAGGGGAACACAAAGTTACAAATGAGGAATATTGTTCCTTGCCAAATACTCCACAATTTTGGAGACAATTCTTAGGAAATTTCCTTACCCCCCACTATTTCTATTTCTCCCATTTTTAATGTTCACGATCTGACTCCTTATAAAGGTGATGCAGGGTCTAATGATTCTTTGCAGGATACGTAAGATACACAGGTTGAATGGCTTAATGACTTACCACCAAGCCAACCCTTATAGCTAGAAAGGATCCATGACTCTAAGGTTATCAAATAGACTAGGAAGAAGACATATACTGGTTACTTGGTTAAATGGAAGGGGCTACCTGACATTGATGCCACATGGATGAATGAAGAATGTATTAACAAACATGGAACATCCCTTCATTAATTTATCTCAAGTGGAACTTGAGTTTTCAATACAAGGGAGTATGGTGCAAGGGCACCTCCCTACATTCTTCAATGATAGATATTCATCAGGGGCCTCAAAGGAAGTACCAAAGGGCCTTCATGCCTAAGGGTTAGTAACAACATCATAGATCAAGTTAATAAGCCTATTGTAAGGCCTAGTCACCCTTGGTGTGGTTATAAACCATGGGTTTTGACTATGGTCCAAAGGCACATTTAGGTAGCTGGGCTATCCTAGGTGTCCTTTTAAGTTATTTTAATAATTTCATATCATTTGGGGTCCTTAGGATCCAAGGCTTATGCCTTTTAGGCTCATTAGGAGAAAGAATTCAATATTTTTCAAAAGTTGCACATAGCAAGAAATGTTTCTCATCACATTTTTTGAAAAGTTAGTAGCAACTTGTAAAAACCTCCCAAATGGTCACAACCTTTGAAAAATGGTTGGATTCATTGGGAAAGGTCTTGAAATATCCCTTTTAGGTAGGTGGAAGATACACTTTTTGTAATTTGGCATTCAATCAATAGAAATCCCTTATTTTCCCTATATTCTAGAGTGTAAACTGGTTGAGTACGGGCTTGTATGGATTTGTAGAGGAGGGAGACTTGGAGACCTCACATATAACATAAATTAGGACTCCAATGCACTTGATTTGAATCAATTTGGAGATCAAAGTCAGAAGTTACAAGGACTTCTTTACTGGGTGCACAAGAAACCCTCCTGAATTAGGGTTTCATCAAATCAATGCCCTAACTTGCTTTTCCATCATGGAAATCCCATGAAACTTGGGGAAATAAAATTAGATTCCATGTAATTTAGATCTTCAGAGACATAGGAGAAGGGGGGTTGTTTTGTGAGGTTTTCTTGGAGACCCTAGGCCAAGCATCTCTATGTGCTTGGTCTGAAATTTGGAAGAATGAAGTGACAGTGGAACTTCGGGGGTGAATGAAAGAAATATGATGGTATATTTTTGTCTCTTTAGCCCCTTGAAACCATTCCAATGGGTTTTTTTCCTTGGAAAATCAAATGGTGAACACTTCCTTAAGTAACCAAGCCCCATTAGCCCTATTAGGACTAGTGGATCAAGAATTGTTAGATAGTGCCCATATAGGTTGGGGTCTCTGGCTTTGGGAGTTTGATATAACTCAATAAAGGGTGTCCAAATCTACAAAAAAAAAATTATTCCCTTTGGGAAAATCTAGAACTAAGTCCCTTAAACCTTGCTCATAGGGCTACAAGCCTAGAAGGCATAAAAGCTAGAGTTGTTGTCAAAAGACATAAGCATTTAAAGGGCTTGAAAATCACTCCCATTAGGGACATATAGTGACTATGGAACCTTTCCATCCCCTTTATAAACCATAGGTTCCTATTTTGATACAAAGCCACAAAAGAAGGCATTTCTACCAAGAAAGACATAGGTCTTCTAGGAGGGTAAGAGAGTTGTGGAAGTTGTAGGATCTTTTGAAGGTGTAGAGCACTCTTCCAAGCCAATTTGGTCCTAGAGAAGGCACCTAAGGCCACACCATTCTCAAATCACCTTAATAGGGGAGAGCTCTGCATCAAATATATTCAATGTATGACATCATTGGACATATATATTTGGCTTCATGCCCTACGAATATATATAGTTTATGGTTTAGGTATGCAATTCATGTGTTAGGTGTATTGATGTATACTAATTTATGTTTATGTGGATGTCTTATGTTTTGTAAATTTCTCATGCCTTATAGTTATGCTTGTATGTGTATTGATGTATATTGTTACTGTATGATTTATAATTTATTAGAATATGTATGTTTAATTCTGATGCAGAAGCTAGTGGTGGATTTGTAATCTTCATAGGAGAATATCATATTTCTCCTTTGTTTTGTAACAACACTCTAATCTTTCCTTGAAACAAGGATTAACTCCAAGAACCAACCCACATACTAGACCTATCAGAGGTCAAACTCAACATCTTGCAACCAACTAGACTCCATAACTTTAGATTCTCTCTCACATCTTCATACCCAATCGCTCAACCATACTTCATGTCCCATGATTTTTCTCAAAATAACCATTCAAGCACCCTTGAATCTCTTGATGGGTGTTCCAAAACCTTCAAAGGTTCTTAAAATACTCCAAAAATCTCATCTCCCATATTAAAACTCATAATATTCAGTTTTTATCTTCCCATAACCAAATTGCTCTCTTAAGACCCATCCTACTAGCCCTATCCAGCAAGAAATTTGCATATTTCTCCAAATTATTTCAAATGATTCCCCCAAAAAATTAGGGATCCAAATACCCTTTTCCAATTTATTAAACATATGTTGAAACCAAGCACACTTGTTTTAGAACTTCTCCTCCAAAAATTGCTGCTCTATTTTCATGTCTAGGCCTAATAGCCCCATTTTACAAAGCAACCCTATCATGGTTGTATCCCTCAGCCTTGCCACTTACTACCATCTCTTGAAATGAATTAAAAACAAGTATTTTGACATCCTTTAGGCCATAGACCCTTTGCACATACCCCAACTCACAAACCCTCACCAAATAAAGCTTATAACTAGGACTTTCTCAGAAATGGCTTAAAACTCACTTCTTGGATCCACTCTTTGATCCTACACCATGTCCTCAACATGTCATAACATGTTTCAAAGGAAAAACACCCTCTCATTCAGCCCAAACTCCTTTTGCTACACCCATGACCCTTACTTCATGTACCTTTCACCCTATCAACTTGCACAATTTGGTAATTACCCTGCATATTTATTAAAGTCCACTTGTTTCAAAACTTCTCCTCCAAAAATTTTTGCTCCCTTTTCATGTCTAGGCCTAATAGACACATTTTACAAAGCAACCCTATCATGGTTGTATCCCTTGACCTTGCCACTTACTATAGTCTCTTGAAATGAAGTAAAACCAAGGATTTTGACATCCTTTAGGCCACAGACCCTCTGCACATACCCCAACTCACAAACCATCACCAAATCAAGCCTATAACTATGAATATCTCACAATGGCTTAAAATTCATTTCTTGGATCCACTCTTTGATCCTACACCATGTCCTCAACATGTCCTAATATGTTCCAAAGGAAAAACACCCTCTCATTCAACCCAAACTCCTTCTGCTACACTCATGGCCCTTACTTCATGGACCTTTCACCCTGTCAACTTGTAAAATTTGGTAATTACCCTACATATTTATTAAAATCCTACATAATAAGGGAAAATTACATAATATATGAGTGTTGGATCCATCCCACAGCCAAAATAACCACAGAAAGTGGATGGATCCAACTAATTCATCCTTTGTCCAATGCACAAACCAACTGTTGCTACAAGACAATCACATAGAATGCACTCAAAAGGGTTAGTAACTGAATCTAAAGTTCTTCAAATTGATGGCATGGATGGTTCAATTCTATGACCAATGGTTTGAAAGATACATAATGTTGTTCATTTCAACTGAGGAACACTACAAGTTTTGACATCAACCGAGATTGTGTTTCCAAATTTAAAAGAATTTGAATCTCTAAAAACTAAGATAGGTTATTGTAGGCCTCAAAAACATGATCTTGAAGTACTTGACAATTAGATAACACCTCGCATGAGCTCCAAGATATGTCCTCATAAAGATTGTCAATTTTATGTTGAGTGCACCTTGAGGGACACTTTGGTTCGGAGTGGTCGGAAGTGTTCGACTGAGTCTATGAGCCAAAAGAAGTTTCCACTAGCGTTTACCCAACCAATCAAAGCTTTTTGTGCAGATGGTTTGATTCTATGACTGACAGTTTGAAAGATATGCAATGTTGCTCATTTCAATTGAGGAACACTACAAGTTTTGACATCAACCGAGATTGTTTTTCCATATTTAAAAGAATTTGAATCTCTAAAAATTGAGATAGATTATTGTAGGCCTCAACAACATGATCCTGTAGCACCTGACAGTTTGATGATACCTTGCATGAGCTTTGAGATATGACCAAGTAAAGATCATTGATTTCATACTGAGTGCACCTTGAGGGAGACTTCAATCTGGAGTGGTAAAAAATGTTCGAGCGAGTTTGTGTGCCAAATGAGGTTTCCACTAGTGTTTACCTAGCCAATTAGAGCTATTGGTGTAAATGGTTCGATGCTATGATCGACAGTTTGAAAGATACACAATGTTGTTCATTTCAACCAAGGAACACTATGAGTTTTGACATCAACCGAGATTGTGTTTCCAAATTTAAACAAATTTGAATCTTTGAAAACTGAGATAGGTTATTGTAGGCCTCAACAACATGGTCATGTAGCACTTGATGGTTCGATGATTCCTTTCATGAGCTCTGAGATATGACCTTGTAAAGATCATTGATTTTATGTTGATTGCACCTTGAGGGACACTTTGGTTCGGAGTGGTCGACAGCGTTCAAGAAAGTCTATGTGCCAAACAATGTTACCACTAGTGTTTACCCAACCAATCAGAGTTGTTGGTGCAGATGGTTTGATGCTACAACTGATAGTTTAAAAGATGCGCAATGTTGTTCATTTCAACTGAGGAACACTGTGAGTTTTGATATCAACTGAGATTGTGTTTCCAAATTTAAACGAATTTGAATCTCTAAAAAATGAGATAGGTTATTGTAGGCCTCGAAAAAATGGTCTTGTAGCATCTAATGGTTTGATAATACCTTGCACGAGCTCTGAGATATGATCCTGTAAAGATCATTGATTTCATGTTGAGGCACCTTGAAGGACACTTCAGTCCAGAGTGGTCAACAGTGTTTGAGCGAGTTTGTGTGCCAAAAGAGGTTTTGACTAGTGTTTACCCAGCCAATCGAAATTGTTGGCATAGATGGTTAGATGCTATGATTGACAGTTTAAAAGATATGCAATGTTGCTCATTTCAACTGAGGAACACTGCGAGTTTTGACATCAACCGAGATTGTGTTGCCAAATTTAAATGAATTTGAATCTCTAAAAATTGATATAGGTTATTGTAGACCTCAATAACATGGTCCTATAACACCTCATGATTTGATGATACCTCACACAAGCTCTGAGATATGAACCCATAAAGATTATCGATTTCATGTTGAGTGTACCTTAAGGGACACTTCAGTCCGGAGTGGTGGGAAACATTTGAGTGAGTCTGTGTGCCAAACAAGGTTACCATTAGCATTTACCTGGCCAATCAAAGTTGTTAGCATAGATAGTTTGATGTTATGACCGATAGTTTGAAAGATACACAATGTTTCTCATTTCAACTAAGGAACACTGTGAGTTTTGACATCAATCGAGATTGTGTTACCAAATATAAATGAATTTGAATCTCTAAAAACTAAGCTAGGTTATTGTAGACCTCAGCAACACGGTCCTATAGCACCTCATGGTTTGATGATACCTCACACGAGCTCTGAGATATGACCCCGTAAAGATCATTGATTTCATGTTGAGTGCATCTTGAGGGACACTTTAGTCTGGAGTGATCGACAGTGTTTGAGTGAGTCTGTGTTCCAAATGAGGTTTTCATTAGTGTTTAATCAACCAATTGGAGCTATTGGCATAGACAGTTTGATGCTATGACCAATGGTTTGAAAGATACACAATGTTGCTCATTTCAACTGAGCAACACTATAAGTTTTGACATCAACCGAGATTGTGTTTCCAAATTTTTTAAAAATTGAGATAGGTTATTTTAGGCCTCGGCAACATGGTCTTGTAACACTTGACAATTTGATGATATCTCCCATGAGCTCTAAGATATGACCCTGTAAAGATCATTAATTTCATGTTGAGTGCACCTTTAGGGACACTTTGGTTTGGAGTGGTCGACAACATTCAAGAGAGTTTGTGTACCAAACAAGGTTGCCACTAGTGTTTACCCAGCCAATCAGAGCTATTGGCATAGATGGTTCGATGCTACAACTGATGTTTTGAAAGATACACAATGTTTCTCATTTCAATTGAGGAACACTACAATCTTTGACATCAACCGAGATTATATTGCCAAATTTAAATAGATTTGAATCTCTAAAAACTAAGATAGGTTATTTTAGGCCTCGACAACATGGTCTTGTAGCACATGATGATTAGATGATACCTTGCACAAGCTCTAAGATATTACTTGTAAAGATTTTTGATTTCATGTTGAGTGCACCTTGAGGGACACTTTAGTCTGGAGTGGTCGGTAGCATTCCAATGAGTCTATGTGACAAACGAGGTTGCCACTAGCATTTACCTAGATAATTCAAGCTGTTGGCACAGATAGTTTGATGCTATGACCGACGGTTTGAAAGATATGCAATGTTTCTCATTTCAACTAAGGAACATTGTGAATTTTGGCATCAACCGAGATTGTGTTACCAAATTTAAATGAATTTGAATATCTAAAAACTAATATAGATTATTGTAGGCCTTAGTAACATGATCCTATATCACCTGATGGTTAGATGATACTTCACATGAGCTTTGAGATATGACCCTGTAAAGATTGTTGATTTCATGTTGAGTGCACCTTAAGGGACACTTTGGTCCATAGTGGTCGGCAGCATTCGAGCGAGTTTGTGTGCCAAATGAGGTTGCCACTAGTGTTTACCTGGCCAATCAAATCTATTGGCGTAGATGTTTCAATGCTACGATAGATAGTTTGAAAGATATGCAATGTTGTTCATTTCAACTAAGGAACACTACGAGTTTTGACATCAATCGAGATTGTGTTGCTAAATTTTAAAAAATTTAATCTCTAAAAATTGAAGTAGGTTATTGTAGGCCTTGACAACATGGTCCTGTTGCACCTGACGGTTTGATGATACGTCACATGAGCTCCCAGATATGACCCCATAAAGATCTTCAATTACATGTTGAGTGCACCTTGAGGGACACTTCGGTATAGAGTGGTCGGTAGTGTTCGAGCGAGTCTATGTGCCAAATGAGGTTTTCACTAGTGTTTACCTAACCAATTAGAGTTTTTGGCATGCACATTTTGATGCTACGGCTAATGGTTTGAAGGATATGTAGTGTTGCTCATTTCAACTGAGGAACACTATGATTTTTGGCATCAACCAAGATTGTGTTGCCAAATTTAAATGAATTTGAATCTCTAAAAATTGAGATAGGTTATTGTAGGTCTCAGCAACATGGTCTTGTAGCACCTAACAGTTTGATGATACCTCACACGAGCTTTGAGATATAACCCCGTAAAGATCACTAATTTTATGTTGAGTGCACCTTGATGGACACTTCGGTCTAGAGTGGTCGAGAGTGTTCGAGTGATTCTATGTGCCAAATGAGGTTTCCACTAGTGTTTACCTAGCCAATCAGAGATGTTGGCATAGATGGTTTGATGCTATGACCGACGCTTTGAAATATACACAATCTTGCTCATTTCAACTAAGGAACACTATGAGTTTTGACATCAACCAAGATTGTGTTTCCAAATTTAAATGAATTTCAATCTCCAAAAACTAAGATAGGTTACTGTAGGCCTCAACAACACAGTCTTGTAGCACCTGATGGTTTGATGATACCTCACACGAGCTTTGAGATATGACCCTGTAAAGATCATTGATTTTATGCTGAGTGACCTTGAGGGACACTTTGATCTAGAGTGGTCAGCAGCATTCGAGCGAGTCTATGTGCCAAATGAGGTTACCAATAGTGTTTACCTGGGCAATCAGAGATGTTGGCATAGATGGTTCGATGCTATGACTGACGGTTTGAAAGATACACAATTTTTCTCATTTCAACTAAGGAACACTGTGAGTTTTGACATCAATCGAGATTGTGTTGCCAAATTTTAAAAAAATTGAATCTCTAAAAAGTGAGATAGGTTATTGTAGGCCTCGACAACATGATCTTGTTGCACCTAATGGTTTGATGATACCTCACATGAGCTCTATGATACAACCCTGTAAAGATCATTAATTTCATGCTAAAGGGACCTTGAGGGACACTTCGGTCTGGAGTGGTTGACAGAGTTTGAGTGAGTCTATGTGCCAAACAAGGTTGCCACTAGTGTTTACCTAGCCAATTGGAGCTGTTGGCGGAGACAATTTGATGCTATGACCGATGGTTTGAAAGATATGCAATGTTGCTCATTTCAACTGAGGAACACTATGAGTTTTGACATTTTACCTATTTCCATCTTTGTGCACTATATATTTATGTGTGAAACCATCATGAATAGTCCTCCTAAGGTTCTTTCATGTCCTTCCAAGTATTATGTGCCTGCAAGTCATTGGCATAACATCATAAAGTTTTTGTATTAATAATGAGAAACATTTTTACAACTCAGCTCATTAGGAGCACTGGGAGGAAAGAGCTGAGAAGATAAAACCTCTAGTATTGCCCCAAAAAATAGAAGAGAAATGTTGTAATTAAATCTTTCAAACTTCCCATTATACATGCGGGTTAATGCATGAGCAATTTATAGTCCATCGAATTTACAATGCTATATAAATACAGATGTTATATGCACATGTATTCTAATAGATTTGACATTAAAATATTTTGTATCTCCATTTAGTCCAATGAACCAATTGGATCTGCCCTACCCTTTATTGTCTCAAGTATTACCTTGTGGTCTGACTCACGAACCTTCCAAAGAGTTTTATTGTGTGGTCTTCCCTAATATCTGATCAAGTGGACATTTGATGCAACAACGAGGTTCGAATAATGAAGAATATTTTTGTGTCTCCCAATCCTTGAAAAACCACAACCTAGGGTTCTTCATACCATACCGCCTAAACCATGTACCAGTTACAACCACTACTCCTATAGGGTATTCTAATTCTTCACCATCGATAACCTAGTGATCCAATTTATTTTTTGCCTCAAAATAAAGACACAAATAATAATTTGTCCCTTCATTATCTTCATGTGCAATAACAACAAAAACATGGATTGTAATGATATAAACATAATGACGACATTAATTTACTGAATATTTATGATAAAGTACTAAATTTGAGATTATTTGTATGTGGAAAATTTACCTAGTTGTACTCGATTAGATAAGTGATCAAAGTCAATGGATGATTCCATTTCTATCAGTTTTAGTGATTCATGGGGATGATAGGAGTCAAGTGGGCCCAAAATATGTGTATACCATTCATCAACCCATTCCTTTGACTCACACCAATCCCAATCTTCATCTACACATGATGAAAAAAAGCAAGCCATATGTCGTGTGTGGATACTCCATGAACCTACATTACAGCTTCTAAAAGAGTGTAGCTCACTCGATCTTGTCAATGTACACAAATCCTCATATGATGCAATGTTAGTTTCATTCATCAACCAAAAAAACATACAAATCATAGACTCACCTTCATTATCTGGACCCATTGTAACATTACACCATTGGACAATACATCTTGCATCTAACAATGTTTCTTACTCTTTGTACTTTAATTCTTCACATACTAAGGCTCTTTTAATACATGCACCTGCACCATTGTGTTCTCCCTTTCCATGACCAACCTCTATGAAATTCAACATATATTGAATTCTAGTAATCTTATGCATCATGCACAACCAATAAAAAATCCAAGAATTCTAGAATTGTGATGCACAATTATCTGACCCTAATATGTGTCGATGATATTGTAAAGAATAAAAATAATAATATGATGATATGGTATGATATGTGAAATTATATCCTTTACATATAGAAGAGTACATGAAGGAAAGATTATCTTCTTAATTCCTAATTCCCAAAGGAAAGATCCAAATAGATTAACCACAACAAAATGGTCAATGCATAAACTAATCAATAGGAAGAAAGAGGAAAACCTTACATTCCATTTTGGAATAGAGTATTAAAATCTTAATTAAAATGAATTGAAGACAAATACTAACCTCAAAGTATAGAAGATCTGGAAATTGCCATTTTCTGGTGTCTGTACTGAGTTTCTAGAAATTCTACAACTAGATCTAGAATAGAAAAACAAAGATAAAGAAAACCCATAAATATTTTTCTTTTCTGATCTAAGTTGACCTTGACCCAAATGTAGGTCAACCTTGATCCCTTTATGTTGACCTCAACCTACACTTCTCTGATGGAAAATCCATTTGCGGATCCTAAAAGTTTGTCAAAAAGGGTATTCAAATCTGCTATGTAATTCGTTGTTCCATACCTGCACCTGCAAGAAAAATGGTTCTGTTGTTTGGATGAGGGGTTTTCCTCGGTTAAACCCTGATTTTGGAATTAACCTTGAAATATAATTGAAATTGCAATAATAAACAAAGTAAATAGAGCAATTCACCTTGCTTATGTTGAAACCCATGTGGATGATTAATCGAATCCTTGAATCCACAAGTATGGATGCTCCAAATGGATGTAGAATTGTAGGATGTCTCAAATCAATTACATTTAGGTCTTCAACACCAATCTTGAATGGATCTTGGAATAGAAAGAAGCTTGAATGGATATGCATGGAGAAATCTTCAACAAGAGGGCTCCATAGAGATTGAATCCTTCAATGGCTACCAATGGATCTCCTTGATGAATTGAATCTAGAATGCTTGAAAATAGATGATTACTTCCTTTCTTTCTCTCTTGCTTGTTTGATGATTGATGATGTGAAATGAGAGGAGAAGGCTTCCTTATATACTAGACTAGGGCGCAAACTTCTAAAGAGGCCGACATATGAGAAATAAATTCCCATTAGCTTCATACCCCTAAAAGTGGACCTATATTAAATATCTTTTAAGAGTCACCATTTTGAAGCTCGAAACAATAGACCCAGAAGCGGGAAATAATTCTTTCTAAACCCCAACATCCAGAAATCTTCAAAATTTGAAATTTAGACCCTGGGTTAGGATCGAGGTCAACCCTGACCTAGGTTAGGTTTGAGGTCGACCTTGACCCAAAAGGCTGACCTTGACCCTGAGATCAAGAACCTTAAAATCACAGAGCAAGATACCAAAAATAGGTAGGAAAGAAGTGGAAAACATGGCAGACAGGGGAAAAAGTGAGATCCAAGTCAAAGACCCATTTAAGGTGTTTCACATGACCCCAAACCACTTACTTAGAGGGATAAAATAGTCCTAAATGGAAGTGTTTCCATTTTATGATGATACATTTAGCCCCCACTTTAGCAAGAGTATGGACTCAATGAAAACTCTTGGTAAAGGAGATCACAAAGAAAAAGAAAATCTTATTGAAATCAAAGGGACAAAGAAATACTCAAGCCCCTAGGGACTCAAGTCTTTGTCAACCCCAAGATTAAAATAAGAGAGACATCACTAGAAAAAAGAGAGAAAAGGGTGTGATTACCTCGCCCAATGAGAACTTATGTTCCATTGTGAATCACACAAGAAAATAGCACAACTGGAAAGATGGAGTTGAATTGCCTAGTGAATGTGGCTACTCACTAGTCAACCCATCAAGGATTCACCCTCAGGAATATTCTATTCCAAGAGAGAAAAGCCAAAACAAGAGAGATCCAGTCTTAAGGACACCTCCCGACCTTAAGGGATCAAAACTTTGAAAATTGAAATTGGAGGGATCAAGAGATCCTATAAGGTAAAAATCCATGCTTTAAGGATTAGTCTCTAATCCATAAAGGGAGAAAAGTTTTGAAAAATATTTTGAAAGTGTGTGTGTGCAAAAAGTAAGTAGAGCATATGCCCCCATGTTAAAGTCATTGCTAACACTTTAACAGGAGCAATGGCTTGAATGGAAAGAAAAACAACTCCATTAATTACATTTCCACCATGAGATGCCCGCAAGCGAAGACAAATCAAGGGAAATACCACATAAACATACAGAGAACATAGAAGGGATCTACCTACCATGGGGTCAGTATGATCATATATATATATATATATATATATATATGATATTATTGCAAATAAATTAACATCATTCCCCAAATAAAGTAGAACTACAATCACAATGGAGGAAAGAAAATGCAAGTGTTATGAAGAAGAGTCTTTTCGAACCATAACATGGAGACCAAAAATAATCAGTGCTACCAAGTTGCAAATCCAAGCGGACTACACAAAGAAAACATTTATGAAAAATAGCACAGGTATAACATAACATGAAAACAACATATAGAAGAATAGAGATACATATAGAGGAATAGTACAACAATTTTGATTCCTTTATCACCTTGTACCAACAAAGTAACAAGGGTCATATAAAAAAATCTAACAAACATTTAGCAAAACCATTACGGTAGAAACACAATACAACAGGAAAACACACAAAAAGATACCATGGAGGACAAGCCAATCAAGCACATCGTCTACTCTCCCCATCTCGGTGTATATAATTTTGGGAAGGTGGGAAACTCACAAGACAGACTATATCAAACATAGTAGGAATAATAGCCAGTTCCAAACAAGGATCCTCTTGAGAATCATGATGTTCGATACTAGGTGTAATTATCAATTGTGTTGAAAGCATATTAGGTAAATCAGTATCAATGTCAATAGTCTCATATTCATCATTAGCATCATTAGGATCATCAAGAGTATCTTCTTAATCAAGTGATAAGTAGGAGATATTTTCCACAGCAAGTCAAATTGTGATATTGCTATTAGGATTCAACTGTGTAGTTTTTTTAGTCAAACTCATTGACCCATGATTCATGAGTAGTGGTTCAACATGAACCCATCTCTCATGAGAATGAATGGAACACTTAGCACTCATTGGATCTAGGTGATGCTCACAAAGGTGAAGCACCGGGACTTCCCGGGAGGTCACCCATCCCAGTACTACTCTAGCTCAAGCGCGCTTAACTACGGAGTTTCCTCCATGGTTAAACCCACTCTGCTTGCATCCTCATTTGTAAAACCTTCACCAAGTGTTGTGCCTTATGAACCATTCATTAGAAAGCCCCTTAAGCTCATCAATTGATAAGTAGGAGATATTTTCCACAACAAGTCAAATTGTGATATGGCTATCAAGATTCAATTGTGTAGTTTTTTTAGTCAAACTCATTGACCCATGATTCACGAGTAATGGTTCAACACGAACCCATCTCTCATGAGAATTAATGGAACACTTAGCACTCATTAGATCTAGGTGATGCTCATTGGAACACTTAGCACTTAGATGGGTTCATGTTGAACCACTACTCATGAATCATGGGTCAATGAGTTTGACTCATAAAACTACACAGTTGAATCCTGATAGCAATATCACAATTTGACTTGCTATGGAAAATATCTCCTACTTATCAATTAATGAGCTTAAGGGGATTTCTAATGAATGGTTCATAAGGCACAACACTTGGTGAAGGTTTTTCAAATGAGGATGCAAGCAGAGTGGGTTTAACCATGGAGGAAACTCCGTAGTTAAGCGTGCTCGAGTTGGAGTAGTACTGGGATGGGTGACCTCCCGGGAAGTCTCGGTGCTTCACCTTTGTGAGCATCACCTAGATCCAATGAGTGCTAAGTGTTCCATTCATTCTCATGAGAGATGGGTTCATGCTGAACCACTACTCATGAATCATGGGTCAATGAGTTTGACTCAAAAAACTACACAGTTGAATCCTGATAGCAATATCACAATTCTTCATCAAGATTAATCGAAATAGAATCTAAGATACAAATAGAATCATCATAATTGTTCATCTTAACACCATTATTAACATTAACTTCTTCCAACACATTAGGCATAGGTTGGTAAAAAGAAGGTAAATAACTCTGAAGAATAGAGGCATATGCCTTAGTTTGAGCCCGACGCTTCTTACGATGTTTATTGGAAGATCGGTTATATTTTGTCTTGTTGGAAATATGTTGAGAACTAGGAGGGACAACTAGGGGTTCCTTCGCAGGTTCTATAGGAGGATTAGTAGGATTCTTAGTAGACTGAAAAGCAACACTAGGAGCTTGATTAACATAACTAGAAGCAATGGATAAAGGAGGTATGGAAGGCGTAGGCAAAAGACCATGGTTAAGATCCATGTGAGGTATGCTTAACTCAACAATATTGCAATGTTTATAGGTTTGATATGAGTGAAAAAGGTTATCAGGTTGAGAAGAACATGAATTAGGTAATGAAGGCCAAAATAAGTCAAGGGTAGCACAATCCCTAGGCCAAGAAGGTTGATATAAACTATGATTAATTTTCTTCACTTCTTCATCATGAATTAATTTAATACACTTATGGATAGGAGAAGCAAAAACATGCATGGAATTCAACCAAAGAAAACCAAGCTTAACTTGGAACTGATTAGAAGTAGGGACAAAAATGAAGGTAGTGTCCACAACTTTACCACAAAGTTCAACAAGCAAGTTAATAGAACCAAATGATGGATAGAGAAAACTATTACAAGTTTGGATCCACACATTAGATGTATCATAACAATCACGTTGTAATTTCTTCATAAAAAGGTTTTCTTCAGTAATAACATTGACTAAGGATGTAGGATCAACAAGACAACCACGCATAGGTATCTTAGAAATCCTAGCATAAATGTAGAGGGGACCATCAGGAGCTTTAATTGTCTTAGAATCATCAAAGGTGATCAAGAGTTCCCTAGGTCTTTTATTCTTAGGTTATTTTCAAGTTTTAGGTTGAGTTTTTAGTTTAGGCTAAGGAACTTGAACTTGAGGTTGAGATTGAGGCTGGGGTGGAGATACGGGTTGAGACAAAACAACATGCTCCACATGGTTAACAATATGATTGACATCATCCATCTTTGAATCATAAACAATATCCACAGAAGATGGCTGAAAAATGGTATTAGTATCATGTGTAGGAAAAGGATTCATATAGATTTGGAGATTTTGATTAGGATGAGAGATAGATTTGTTCCCACTACCATCAAAATTATCAATAGACAAAGCATTAGAATCAATTAAGTCTTGAACCTTATGTTTTAGAGAATAACACTTCTTAGTATCATGGCCATTCTGATAATGGTATTGACAAAAGGATTTGGGATCAAAGGATTTGGATGTCATCGTAGTAGGTAAAAGATGTCAAATAGGAGGCAAAGTAATCATATAAGCATTTAACAATTTACTCATAATAGAATTTAAATATTCAGAAAGAGGAGTAAACATACGATTAAGATGAAAAGCAGTGGATGTAAAAGTGGCATTGTTGGATGCAACAAAAACTTGATCAACAACTACATTGGCTTGCTTATTTATCTTGACATAGTTGTTAGGTTTTTGAAACTTGATGGGATTAGGAGAAGCGTCACTCTTATTAACTGGAATAGGAGCCATTGGAGTGTTGCTCTCAAATTGACTCACTTATAATTGATAATCATGAAGCACTGCACAAAGTTGTTTAAAAGAGGTAAATTCAGTAAGCAAAATCTTATCTCTAATATCCTTTTGTAAATTTGAAATAAACATATGCTGAATATCAATATCAGGAACAAGATAAGAAATTTGAGCAGACAAATGCTTAAATCTACCAGTAAATTTAGTCAATTTTTTTTTAGTATTTTTTTTACAATGCATCAAATCAGTTAAGGACACTTGTAGACCAATGTTATTTTGGAACTATTGGATAAAGGCATTAGCAAGTTTTGGAAAAGAATCAATAGAATAAGGAGGGAAGGAACAATACCATTGCAAGGCCTTATCACGAAAAGTTCTAGAAAACAACTTGGCTAAAATCTTATGGTCATGAGCATAGTCACTACAAAGGATTTGAAATGTTTTAACATGAGTGACAAGGTCTCCCTTACCATTGTAATTCTCAAGACAAGGCATATTGACTTGTTGAGGAAAAAGAGCACGAATAATGTCTAGGGATAAAGAACTACCCATGTCACATGTAGGAATACAAAACTTGGATTGAGTTAAGGACGCAAATTATTGTTGTAAAGAGGACACAGTTTAAGCTAGACTAATGATTGTGGAATCATTAGAAGAATTACGAGGCATAGAAACATTAGAAACACTAGGGAAAGTGTAGGAAGCAGCAAGAATAGAAGACACAACCAGTGGAACACTTGGAACCATAGTTGGAAGAGGTTTGGAATAGGTAAAAGGAACACTCTGGTAAGAAGGTTGTGAGGTAGGTAGAGACACTAGTGGAACACTCATAGGAAGAGATGGAATAGATGTAGTCACTAAAGGAGTAGGAATGCTAGGTAAAGGAATGGAAGAAGGTTCCACACTAGTGACTGGAGGAGTCAATCCTAAATCTTGAGCTTCTTGAGCTAAAGGTTTGATATTTAAATGCACAAGATGAGTGATACCATGCAAGATATTAACACCTTGATCACTATCCCAAAGAAATTTCTTAAGAGCCTCTATATCTTGAATAGAATCTTGATTATGGTTTTCTTGAATAAGCCAATTTCCCATTTTATCAAGTTCAGTTGAAATTTTTTGGACTTGTTCAAGAGGAACTCTTAAGGCATCATCCTCATCATGAGATGAGTGAGAAGAGTTATGCTCCATAATAGGATTTGAATCATGAGTGATCAAATTTTCATCTGAGATCCTAAGGAAAGGAGAGGAAGACTCAGGATCAAAGGAGCCCATAAGTCTACGACTTCTTCTAACTGGGATATTATAAGTAGGACTAGAGGTAGTAAAGATCATATACCAATGTAATGCAAATGAACTAAATTAGTAAAACAAAAGGCATGAACAAATAAATGTTTTTGTATTTTTGCTTTATATGATTTTTCTATTTTATTTTTGAAATGTAAATGCAAGCACATAAAAGAAGGCTAATCTAATATACATGAAAGATCTAACATAAAATGTAAATCTAACACCACAAAAGAAAGAGTTGTCGTAAGTGGGTTCACCAAAATGTAAAGAATAAAAATAATAATATGATGATATGGTATGATATGTGAAAATATATCCTTTACATATAGAAGAGTAGGGGAAGGTAAGATTCTCTTCTTAATCCCAAATTCCCAAAGGAAAGATCCAAGTAGATTAACCACAAGAAAATGGTCAATGCATAAATGAATTAATCAATTAGTAATAGGAAGAAAGAGGAAAATCTTACATTCCATTTTGGAATAGAGTATTAAAATCTTAATTGAAGACAAATACTAACCTCAAAGTATAGCATATCTGGAAATTGCTATTTTTTGGTGTCTATACTGAGTTTCTAGAAATTTTGCAACCGGATCTGGAACAGAAACATAGAGACAGAGAAAAACTAGAAATATTTTTCTTTTCTAATCCAAGTCAACCTTGACCCAAATGCAGGTTGACCTTGACCCCTTTATGTTGACCTTGACCCACACTGCTCCGATGAAAAATTTGTTCACGAATCCCGAAAGTTTTCCAAAAAGGGTATCTGAATCTGCTCTGTAATTCATTGTTCCATACCTACACTTGCAAGAAAAATGGTTTTATTGTTTGGATGAGGGGTTTGCCTTGGTCAAACCCCGATTTTGAAATTAACCTTGAAATAGAATTGAAATTGCAGTAATAAACAAAGTAAATAGAATAATTCACCTTGCTTATGTTGAAACCCTTGTTGAGGATTCAAATACTTGAATCCACAAGTATGGATATTCCAAATGGATGTATAATTGTAGGATGTCTCAAATCAATTACATTTAGGTCTTCAACACCAATCTTGAATGGATCTTGGAATAGGAAGAAGCTTCAATGGATATGGATGGAGAAATCTTCAACAAGAGGGCTCCATAGAGCTTGAATCCTTCAATGGCTACCAATGGATCTCCTTGATGAATTGAATCTTGAATGCTTGAAAATAGATGATTACTTCCTTTCTTTCTCTCTTGTTTTCTCTCTTGCTTATTTGATGATTGATGATGTAAAATGAGAGAAGGCTTCCTTATATACTAGTCTAGGGCACAAACTTCTAGAGAGGTTGAAATGTGAGAAATAAATTCCCATTAGGCTCATACCCCTAAAAGTGGACCTATATTAAATATCTTTTAAGATTCACCATTTTGAAGCCTAAAACAGCTGACCTAGAAGCAGGAAATAATTCTTTCTAAACCTCGATATTCAAAAATCTTCAAAATTTGAAATTTAGACCCTGGGTTAGGGTCAAGGTTGACCTTGACCCTGAGATCAAGAACCTCAAAATCACAGAGCAAGATACTAGAAATAGGTAGGAAAAAAGTGGAAAATAGGGCAGGATAGGGGAAAAATCTAGATCCAAGTCAAAGACCCATTCAAGATGTTTGACATGACCCCAAACCACTTACTCGGAGGGCTAAACCAGTCCTAAATGGAAGTGCTTCCATTTTTTGATGATACAGATATGATATGCCCCTGTTAGCCAAATCACCATAAAATAGTTGAAAGAAACTGTGTACAAACTCTGTAGAATGTGAGAAATCATCACTGATGTAAAAATGATACCCCCTCAATATCTTCCTGTTCTCCTCTGTACTGTCAGGTGAATGCATGAATACTATATGATCAAATATATCAACCTGTTGAGATTTTTAATACTTCGTTTGCACCTCATTTTGTGGTTATAGTGTGTAGTTCTCTACAAAGTCCACAACTAAAACAATGGTATCAAGTGGGAATGTGTCCTTGCACAACCTGAATTGCATATCCAACCATCACACTCTATGTGTATGCCTTTCATACTGATAAATAATTTTTTCAAAAAAATTGTCCATGAACTGATACACTTGAATATTTCAATCACTAAATCACATCTTTTAGCCTCTTTTCCATCTTTTATATTGTATGTCACGGTCTTATATTTTCCAAATTCCACCATTTCATTATCGATTGCATGCGTTCTCTCCATATGTTCACAAATTGGAAAATATCATTGTTATCTCTATTTGAGCATTAGATGTTGTCATTAGTATCAAATTGGATAAGCCGATTATCAATGTTGGTCAATCGGTAAAAGGAAGAACTACAAGCTACAATATGTTAGTCGGTTAATCAAACAAGCCTTCATACTGAGTATTCACAAGGCAGTACCAAGAACTAAATGGAAATAGGTTTAATCGGGCACCAAATTAGTTTTACCAAGCATCAAAGTATACCGAGCAGACTAGACACCGAGCACCAGCATATTCACCGAGCAGGAAAGGTTGTGTTTATCAAGCAATCCAAGAAACAACATAGTAATTAGTTATGACACATTTATCTATGTAAATGGTTACATGAATCCATAAAATGTTTTACCAAGATAGAGGATTATTTATTGTAGATGTAATCATTAAATGTAATGATGATTCCTATGTAAAGCTAGATCTAGGTCAATTTTGTACACCATAGATCTTAGGTTTCCTAAGATGATGTAAACCTAATTAGGTCATGGAAATCATAGTAGTTTTCTATATATTTGTAATTCATGTCATTTTGACATAAGGTGGATACAGACGAGTAATGCAAGCAAGTGAATCAAGCAGAAGATCTTGAAGCAGTAGCCACCTTCAAGACATCAGAATTTAGACAAGGTTTGCATGTTAGAGCAGTGATCAGAGATACTACACATAGAGGTGATATTCATTCAATATATCATAGATCTAATTCAAACAAAGTATAGTTGTCATTTACATATACCTTCTATTATTCTCTAATCATTGTAATAGAGTTAGTAAAATCTCCTAACATAGTAGACTTAGTAGTCTATTTGTAAATCTCTTAACTGAGTACACACTCAAGTAGTGTTGTTTAAATCCTTTAACAAGGTAGATCTAGCTGATCTAATTGTTACTCCTAATAGGGTAAGATCACCAAAAGTGATCACAACTTGTAGCCTTAACTGACATACTTTATTATTTGTAGTAGTGAAGAATTTGTGGGTGTCATCCCCACTATAGTTTTTACCTTCTAACAAGGGTTTCTGCATAACCAAAATACTTGTGTTTTGTGATTGATTTATTGTTTCTTTTCATGCACTTTACATTTACCAAGTTAATTGAATGAATGTTGCAAATAATGGATTCAATTGAATAGATTAGATACTACTATTTGTAGATTGAATATTTAGTTAAAAAAATTTGAGGGCACTAATTCAACCCCCCCTCTCGGCCCCTTATCTCTTCATTCCAACAATTGGTATGAGAGATAGATCTCTTATTGGAAGGTTTAACCATTGAAGAGAAAATATCTAAACATGGAGAGATACAAGTTGGACAAGACTATAGAGAATCAAAATATTCAGATGCAGATCCTTGTTGAGAAATACAAGCAAGCTAAGGATGAGTTGAAAAAGTTACTAGTTCAGAGAAAGGACATGGCTATTTGAAAATGTGAGGCTAACTATCATGAAGAAGATATTGATGACCCATTTTTTACTATTGGATCTAGTTCAGGCAGTATATCTGACAAATTTGAAAGTGCAATTTTTGATTTATTTGAGAAAAATCTTCATTTGATTGAACAAGTGAAAGCCCTGCAGATCGGTCAAGAAACACAAATGGTAAGAATGATTGATGTGATGAATAATGATAGACAAGTTGAACAAGAGAGAAATTTGGTTGTTGAATACATAAGACAAATGGCTAAACAATTACAAGTAAAGGAATTTGAGATACTGAGACTTACCAAGCATCACTTCAAAATATCCAATTAGATGATTGTTGTAAGCCAGGAGATCAACCAAGTAAATAATGAGTTATCAAGGAAACTTGAAGACATTGGAGTACTTAGGAAAGAAAATGAAAAATTGATAAATGAAGTGAAGATGCAACAACAACATAATGAGATGATGAAAAAGGCTGAAGATAGTTCCAAGAAAATTGATGATTTTCTGATTAGTCAAAGAGGACTTGGAAGTACTACTAGATTAGGCTATACTGAGCAAGGAGAATCATCTAAGAAAGATGAATAGATGAATAACAACAAGAGTCAAAGATCTAAGACACTAACATGCAATCACTGTGGTAAACCGGGCCACAACTCAAATGTTTGCAGGAGTAAAGCACAAGGTAAACCTAAAACCACTCCTAAGTTTAATGGTCATTGTTATAATTGTAACAAGTTTGGAAATCAAGCATATGAATGTAGATCTCAGATGAATAGGAATCCTAACAAACCCTACATGGAGAAACACTATCACACTTGCAACATGCATGGACACACCTCACAATAATGTAGAACAAAGATGAAGTAAGTCTGGACATTGAAAGGACAGAATAAAACCTATCAATCGAGAAGACAAGGTAATGCTTACACTTGGGATTATAACACATAGGTTAACTACACAGTATGTGGAAGGTATGGAAATATTGCAGCTAATTGCATGAGGAAGAGATGGGCTATAAAATCTCAAAGCTGGACAAGAACTAGTATGGCATGTTTACATTGTCACAAAGTCGGTCACCTAAGTAAAGATTACAAAGACCGAGCACTAGAAACACAAGTTTTTGAGAATGGAAACACAATTGCAAATATCATGAGAATAAGAAACACTATGTGGAGAAAGGAAACAAATGATAATGTTGAGTCAAGTAATGCAGTCAGTGAAATCTCATCCATTGGATTGGGTGACATCGACACCTCCACCTAAGCTGAAAAAGGTATGTATGGAACTGATAATTCAAGATGATCACATTTTACATACAGTTCCTTATGTTAGATGTGCACATACCAAATCCATTTAAATTGATATGCATTGTGGTTTTACAAGTTTTGAAATTTAAAGAGTTTACAGTCGATATATGCTTGATCGAGTGAGGAGTTACCTGTCAGTGATTACTATGCAAGGTTAACCGAGTATCAGTAATTAACCGAGTAAAAAATTCTGTTAAATGAGCTATTGGTATTTTATGGTACACACTAAGTTTGACAGTTGTCATCGAGCTTTGATTAGGTCAACCATTTATTGTGAAAAGATTTGAGCAGGAATTTGAAAAAGCTATAAATATGTGATGAACTTAGTTCATTTTTCACTAGTGTTTACGAAGAGTGAAGAGTTTCCAAAGTGATTTTGAGAAAAGGATTTTTAGAGTATTTGAGTGTAATTTCAAAGTCTTCTAATTGATTTCATTGACATTTTTGAGTAAGTAATGTTATCACTGAGTTGTTCATACATTACTTATCGAAACCCTAAATCAAGATATTATGGCATCTGCATCAAAGATAAACAAATCTAAGTTTGAAGAAGAGGAAGAAGTTAATCTTATAGTTTCTACAACATGTAATGAACCCAAATATAAAATTCACCCTGAAGTTGCATCCCAAATTGACCAAATGGGAGCTTTCTTAAGCATACCACCTAGGGTTTTACTAGTCGAGGACATGTGGTCCTACATCCATTGCAAGATAGGGGAAACTGATGATTTTTATATGTAGGCATCTTATCAGAAGTTATGTGGAGAAGATGGAAAAGTAAAATCTGATTATAAGAAACTGGAAGTAATAGGACTGGTGAATGCCCTAAATTTTTTGAAAAAATTCAAAAATGAATGGATTAGGGTTGTTCTTAGTTGGTTCCATAGTGGAAAGTCTTGGTTGGATGAGCCCATTAAAATCACTAAGAACATGATTCATGTTGTCACTGGGTATCCTACCACTAACAAGACAAAAGCACTTCGCAGTGCACCAAGGACTGAAATTGAAAAGAACATGCGAGTCAAGTGGGACGACCGAGCTATGAAGATAAGCAAAATCAAAGACCTAGAGGTAAAATTTGCATCTCATGTCATCGATTACAAGATCTATCAGCCGAGAAGACTAAACAGTGTGCCATGTGGAGCTGTTGACATAGATTACAAAATGGTCAAGAAAGGTTTTCAGTTAGATCTTGCCAAGCTTCTTTTAAAGCAAATTGAAGAGAACATGAAGACAATCTAGTTGGAAAAGTCAAATACATGTAAGTTTGGATCCCTACTAGTTTGCATATTCTTTTATGTGCAAAGATTTTTCCCATTGATCGGTAATATAGAATGGTCAACCGACAAGCCAGTCATAGTTCAAGTTATAGATTTGATTAAGAACATGGGAGATAATCTTAATAGTGTTGTAGATAACTATTTTGAGCAATTCAAAGGTAGAATGAATTCTCAGAGTAGAATTCCAAGGCAACTAGTTAAAGACTATGAACATAAAATTTGTTTTCTAGTTGACACCGATCATACATTGATTAAGGATGTGGAGCCAAGGACAAAATGGTTAGCACCCATGGGATATGAAATAGATATTGATTTTTCTTCCAAATCAATAAAGGCTTTATTGGCTTAGCCTAAGGATCCTAATACAGAAAGGTTTGGAACTTATGAAGAGGCCAAGACAAGAATTAAAATAGGCCTAGTTATCGGTAAAATAAAAAAGAAGTCAAAGAAAATGATGAAAAATATAGTTAAGAAATTTGGTGATGATGTTGGATCATCTGATAGTATACCGATTGAGGTAGCAACTGAAGGTTAGTTACTTGTTTCTGACAAACCACATGACAATGAAGAAACTGAGTCAAACAATAATATAGATCCTACACCAGTTTCTCCTTCCCCCACTCCAAAGAAGAAGCAGTTAGAAGTGCAGACAAGGGCAAGTACATGGTCAACAATTGCTACTTCACCCCCACTGAAGAAAGGATTTGTGAAGATATTAAGGCCAACTACAACAACACTGACAAAGACCTAAAAAAAGAGAGGTACTAAATCTACTACCAAGGCCCCTAAGAAAAGAAGGAAACTAATTAGAGGGAAAGATGATTTAGATGATGATGAAGATGATAATGATCAATTTAAAAAATTTGTAAATAAGAGTCGGTCAATTGATGAGGTTGCTAAAGAGATAATTTAAAATGGAGGATTAAGTGATCCTGAAATTAGTCAGTTTGAGCACTTGTCAACTGAAGTCTAGAATAAAATTGAAGAGGCTATCATCCAGATGATGATTAGATTCAAGAGGGTACCAATTAAATTTTCCAAACATTTAACCAAGGTATTAGAAGAAATAATTTTACAGAAATGGTCATATGCCTTGAATGTAGAGAAAAGAATGAGGGAACAATCCCTAGTTTTGGCAGTACCAACATTGACAATTCCTAAAATTGAGGAATTAATGAATAAGTATTCAAAGAGATTTTGAGTGAAGAACCAGGAACTGTAGATACTTGATGAAAATCTGCTAGACATAGATGAGAATAGTCAACTCATCTAGACTTCAATTATACAAGCCCATGAAGAGTCAGAAAAGATGGCCTTAGCCATTATTCCCGAGAAAAAACTTAAGAGAAAAGGTAAGGGAATTCATATTGATGATGCAGACTTGGAACCCAAACATAGAATTGATATATCAGATACCGAGGTACTTGATACAATAGATGCCACCGAGGAAATGAGCTTAACTCAAGATGCACCAGATCAAGTTGAAATCCAAGGGATTGATAATGATGCACTTGATGTAATCATTGAGGACATCACAAATGGTGATCCTGAAGACATCGAAGATGATGAGGATGTCACTATTGCTGGAGCTAAATCACAAGAAGAGGGAACCATAACTGAGCCAACAATAAGCTCTATATCAGGTGATCTTCCTATCCTAATGGAAGTAGTTGAAATTATTTCTAAGGAGGAACCCGAAGGCTCAATCCCTGAGAAACCAAAGGACACATCAGGGGAACAAGGAACAAGCATAGTTGCAGAGACAGAAAAGCCTAAGGAAAAAGAGGCAGATACACAAGGCCAAGATGACCCTAAGCCTACCAAGACAACACTGCCAGACACTACATTCAAAGCTCCCTCTCAATCAACCAACACATAGGTTACCGAGGAGCAGAAGATAATGTGTCTATCAGGCATGTAACACTAAGTGTTGAGGTAAAGGATATCATTCCTTTTGTTAAGACTTCACCCCAGGAGCCTAAAAAGAAGAAGAAAAAGCATGGCAAAGGGCTGATCACACTTGATAAAGTCATTGAAATACCTGAATATGACCCGAGGACTTTGGACCCTGAGGAATTAAGAAAATATGGGGAGTTATGCACAAGGAAGGTAGCTCAGGAGAAGCTGAGGAAAGAGTGCAAGAGCAAGCAGATTCTTGAAGATGTGAGAGACATCTTGCAGTAGGTTGTACCTGAGGTCTAGATCAATGAAGACACACCTATAATGGACTAGCTTGCCACTCTTGTACAAGAAATCAATGCCCCAGACATTGATGTTGAAAAGAGACTTGAAGAAAGGGAAGAATCTAAAATTCAAGATAAATTGGCAGAAAAGATCAGCCAAGAAATGGCAATAAACAAAGTAAAGCTTTCTAAGGTAATCACCGATCTCCAATCTATTACTTAGAATATAATTCAAATATTATTTAAGCTATGCACTATGGAGAGTTTCACTGTTGAGATCAGTGAAAAGATTAAGACGTTGGATATTGAAAACCAAGCCAGCACAAATGCCTCCTTAACCGAGCTAGATGCTTCTCACAAGCATATACTCAAAATGGAAGAATTTGGGTGGTTAAGAACAAATTTGAGGAAGTAAGAGGATAAGACATGTGACCATGTCACTGAGCTACAGGCATAGCTGCTTCCCCACACTACTACATTTGGGGCCAAATTTTGACAGAAGCTTCCGACGGGTAACTTTTTATTATGAATTTGGTGTTTTTTTTGTAATAGGCCCTAATGGTGTCAGTATTATGATGGGTTTTTAATTGACCATTGGAATTCTGACAAATTTGGGGTATAGATGAAAAAAAAAAGTGAAACGACCTCATCATTTTTATTTCAATTGGATAGAGAAGGAGCAGGAGAAGGAGAAAAAGTTGTGCTCAGGAGAAGGTATGTGATTTCTTCATCTTTCAAGCCTTTGGCATCATATTTGAATGCATTGCATTTTATTTGATCATGAATGTGCTCTAAAATGACTGCAATCTACTAGTGTCATGCCCTAGCCTGTGCTTTAACTCCATTATTTGATGTTATTGGTGCTTGTGCTCAAGGATATCCATTTTTTTGAAATGTTGATTGTGGTTATCAAATGGATAGCCCGTGAGCTTCTAGTTAGGTTTCATTTGTATATTTGATAGCTTAGGGTATCAAATGTATTGTATCATTGATAGTTGAGACTTTGTTAAAAGGAAATATGACAAAGAATGATTTTGATTTAGTTTCTCTATTTTGATCCCTAAGTGGCTTACAACCCCAAAGAAGTATATGCAGATTTATGGATGCAGTTGCAGGATACATAGCAGCCAATAATTCACAAGAAATTCATGCATCCAATTTGAATAGAAATTAATACAAAGAAATAGGGTCCTCCAATGGCCCAATCATCCAGATCTTGACTGTCCCCTCAACCAGTGACCCTTTAAAATCGGGTTATCATGCAATCAGTGAGTGATCCTTCATTCTCCTAGTCTACCCTGCATCCAAACATATTGGAAATACACAATACAATGATAACAAGTCTTTCACAATCCCCCTTCCATCAAGGAACACTATCAACCATCCCTTCCACATAGTATTTCACTATTTTATGAGTGGATTGTGCAAGAATAGTTAACATTAAACATGGAGCAAACTCCTCAACACATCTTGGAAACCATTGAATTCAATAATAAATGAAACTTAACACCAACACTATTCCTTCCATAGTTATAGGATACATAGCAGTCGATAATTCACAAGAAATCCATGCATAAATTTTTTATAAGGATATCCTACTAATCAATAGGAATTTTCTTGAGATGACCAATGATTATGCATTTTGATGGCAGTGTGCAAGTTCAAAATGATAATATAAATCTGAAACAATTTTTCCTAATTTTTTCAAACTATACATGTGGTTAAAGGGAAAATATTATGTGGAAAACCCCTAAACCAAACTAGAAAATGATTGTACATCAAATTATTCCTATATTCATTCAAGTATTACTATGCTTCAACTACCTAACATTTGAGCTTCATCTAGAGGAATGTGTAGCTTTAAGATAGAGTTACTTCTTGGGCCTTACAATAGGGTGGAATATGATCAAGATTTGTTTAGGTTGTATCTTTGTTAGTCCAATTGTTAGGTTCTTATGGTTCATGGTTTGAATCTATTATGGTTGTGTAAGGGATTTGTAGATGCTTTTTCTAAAATAATTATTGCACACCATGATTGGAACAACTGGTCATTGGCCATTGTACACATGAATCATAACTGTCAATTATTCTTTGTGTTTGAGAATTCGTTGATCAATCTTTGAGATTTATTGTCCCAGCTTTAAAAGAGTGATAAAAGATATAGTGAGTGTTATCTTTTCCAAGTGTTTTGTGGGTGCCATTATCTTCTAGGAGTAATTGTTGGAACCAAATTATGTTCTTTGCCTCTAGTAAATATTGCAAACACAATCATCTTCTTGGTGAAGGGTTGCTTCCATCCCCATGAGGCACTATTGCATGGTTTCCATTCCCTTGTAGTATAGTGAACCTAATTTAATACATGTGTGGACTATTTTGGGATCCATAATTTATGGCCCCTACACTGTGGTTGTTAGCCTAAGACATGCCTACCTTTGCATATAATAAGAGGCCAACATGAAACAAACATCCAAAAGCTAGGGGGTTGTTCCTTGTCCATAATTTATTATTTAAGTGCTAAGTGATGATGGGTATATCATGTAATTCATACCTATTGTGTCTCTTTCTTTCTCTCCACATTTCAAATTAGGAGTATATGCTATAAAATACTAATGAAATCAATTATTGGTCAAATCTAATCAAAATTACAATATAAAGATTAAAATAGATCTTGAAGAAATATGGGAACCATTTTTTACAGATATTGTACAAACAAAGAGAATACTCCCAAGAGGAAATGCTTCAATGTGGAACAATTGAAGGACAATATTTTACTTTTATATGCACATCTGAAATGTTTTTGAAATATTTCTAAGATAACAAAACCATAGAAAGAATAGCATATAGAATAAAGTAAAGAATAATGATCATACTTTGAGATATTGTGGAAACTTAAAGTAAATAATGCTTGGTGGGGTTATCATGTAATCAGTGAGTGATCCTTCATTCCCCTCTTCCAGTGACCCTTCAAAACTGGGTTATCATTGTTTATAGCTGAACGTGGACCTCTAATCTAGCCATATACACAACATAGTCATTGCTTGATCATTGAATCATGAAGATGAGTATGAATTACTCAATTCATAAGATTCTATCGATTTGACCTGTTACCTTCTAATTAGTCAGGGTGTTTGAATTACTCTTAGAACAAGAGCCAACAACCAAAAGACCAAACTAATACGAAGGATTTTGAAAGCTTGAAAGATAAACAAATTGCAATTATTCCAAGATGAATGTGCAATTAATCTAAGAATGAAGTGCAGATTTTAATCTAAGAACATGAAAGAGATATAAAAATTAAGCTAATAGTAAATAAGAAAATTACACTAGTATGAGAATGCAATTACACTAAATGAGAACTAAACTAAAGTGCAATGAAATCTTCAAAGTATAAAGTAATTGAGACTAAATTTAGCTATAGTTTAGATAGTCTCACAATTGCCTTTTTTCGAATGAGGAAGAAGGTTCATAATATAGAAAATCTGGGAGAGAGGATGAAGAGGTTCTTGAAATGAAACAGTCGACTCTTTATTTCCCATTGAGACAAATATTGAAGATTTACTTAATTAAAAGAATGAATTATTGCCACATATGGGTGACCCTTCGAATAATTTAATGAATTATTAAATCCAAATAAGATAATCCATTCAAATAACCAAACAATATTAATTCCTTTTATGTGTATTAGCTAAAGGGGGTGAGTTTAATTTAATTTAAAGCACTTAGGACTTTAGAATTAAATCAATTTATCATAGGGATTATTTAGCTAATAAAGTCCAATACTTAGGAATTAATTATAGTGTAAGATTAATGCAATTTAGGGTTTTTGCAATTGACACCAAGTCAAATAAAGTCAAGTAGGGGAGAGAAAATTGCCTAGTAAAATGGGACTTTAATGATGTAAAATTGAAGAAAATGCACCAAAATTGATTGGAATTATAAGGTGCCAGTTTTGGAGTATTACATTTGCCCCTCTTTGAATTGATGTGTGAGTAGTGCGTTGATTCAAAGAATAGTCTAATGTGACATGAGGTTTCAGGATTATCCCCAAAACAAAGCTTAACCCTCAGAAGTCAAGGTTAGGATGCCAAGACACTGGAGTAGATCAAATTTGTAGAACCACCTCCAAAACAAGGCATGATTCTTTGAAGTCTAAGTTAGATTGTGAAGATGATGGTCTAATGACAACTTGAGAGGAGACTAGAATCGGGGTTAGATTACCCCAATGCCCATTGATCAAATGATGACAGATGTAGATTTAGGACTAATCTTCAAAATCAAGGTTAGATTGCCCCAATATGAAACTTATCCCTCTGAGACTTGGGTTAGATTGCCCAGATAATGGTCTAAAAGAGATTTCAAGAGCCATCTCCAAAATGAAGCTTGACTTTCAGGAATTAGGGTTAGATTGCCCTAATACCTAATGAGATTTCGAGAACCATCTCCAGAATGAAGCTTGATCCTCGAGGATCCAAGTTAGATTGCTCTGATACCTAAAAGATAGATGACAAGATGACCAAATGTGAGGCATGAAGATGCCCCTGGTGAAGAGATGCCCCAAGTGATGAGGACTTTTGATTTAGATCAGATTGATATGAGACTGGTTTGACAAGATTCAAATGATGCAATCATTCTATCCCCTCGGGAGCAACATCAAAAGATGACATATCGGAAGGACGATTAACAACAAGAGGTTACAAAATAGAAGCAATCAGACTAGATTCAAGAAGCTGCAGAAGCAATTTGGAGCAATTGGGAGGTCCTATTGACCAAGTTTGACCAAATTTGACTAGAGTTGACTTTAGATGAAAATATTGAAGATCTCAAGAAAATGATGAGGAGATGAGAATCTAGCAGGAAAAAAGATGTTAGAAGGCTGACTGCACAAGCATTCGATCCCAAAGGATTCCAAAATTTAAAACATGATTTTGAGCCATCTAGAGATGTCAGATTTTGATTTCAATCTCGAAAATGGATTTAGAGCAGTTGATTTAGCCAAGGGAGCAATTTTCATGCAAAATGAAGCACTTTGAAAATTAGGTCAAAAAGATATATAAGACCTGGAGGAGTTATTTTCAAATCATTATTCACTTCATCTTCTAGCGACTCTACAAGCTCTAAGAGAGAATGGAGGGTGTTCCAGTGCATACACATCAATTTGAGCACTCCCGACACCATAGCCAACTACCGGAGTATGACCCACCTGTGAGTATTCAATAAACCATCCTGCATTTCAAGTTTTAACTGCTTTATTAGGTTATTTAGGCTAGATTTAGCATGTTTTAGGCCTAGTTCTTCAAACCTCGCATGAGGAAACAATTTCCTCACACTGGGCTCAGTCGCCCCTCATGCAAGGAAATGATTTCCTCGCATGGTTTAGGGCTTCCTCACCCGAGGCTTCTCTACATGCTCGCGCGAAGCACTAGTTGATATCGTGTGAGATTTCATTTTCTCGTGCAAGAGGAGATCCTATCTCACGCGAGGGACCAGTTTCCTCATGCGGGAGACTATTGTAGCATTTAGAATCTTCATCCAATTTTGCATAAAATCAACCAATTAAAATATTCCAGAGTCCTGTTTAGGATAGAGGTGTAGTCTCACTTGCTGTTATTGCTTTGAAACCATCATGTTGAGATACTGATGCAATGTCATCACTTGCTTTGTAGGTTGATTTCCCTGATGTTGCATTTTGGTCGCACCATAAAGTCATCAACACATTAGTTCAAAGGTTGACTGATGCTGAGGGTACCCATATTGAGGGGTTGGAATTGTCATAGATGCGTGATATACCTGACATTCAGGTAAATCATGGTCTTCTAGGTGCACTAGTCAAACGTTTCCATTTGGAGATGAACACATTTCATTTGCCAATGGGGGAGATGATAGTCACTCTCATGGACATCTATCAGATATTAAGAATACCCTTCCATGATGCCTGAGTTGAGTATGATATACAGCTAAGGGAAAGTACATTGGCACTAAGGGCCATATTCATAGATGATTTATTGATGGGTCGAGCCATCTTGTGGGATGAGCTGGTCAATAGATATGATGGTGCTCATCGATTAGTAGTTGTATTAGCCATATTCTTGAGCTGTTACTTGGTTCCTAATCAGGGCCAAAATGGATTGGAGTGCAGCATGGGATGGATGCTACAAAGGATGCTGGATAGAAAAGCCATTAGATTCAGATGGGGTGAGTGTATGCTTGCACAGATGTATCACGAGATGCATGAGGTCATGTATAGAGGGGCCAAGACTATCATCATTGGAGTTTTTGTATTATAGATCTAGGCTTGGGAGCATCTCCCTATTTGCAGGCTGATATTTCATGATACATGCTAGGCCCTCAAGCCTTACATCTATAGATATGCAGGTCCTATGACTCAGCCAATGCTGGGTAAGACCGAGCAGTGGTGAGGATAGGTAGATGATATGGTAGTGGTTGTGTGGAGACCTTGGGTAGCCATAGAGCCATGGGATGATGCTTAGTGGGAGCTAGCACACATGTTCGTCTCATGTCCACTGATTGCACACACTATTTCTATCATTGAGTGATTCTTTCTCACACATGTGATGAGGTAGTTTGGGAGACAATAGGACATCTCCCAAGAGTACGCTTCATATGCCTACTTCATCGATGAGATGAAGAAGGGATGTCAGCCTAGATTAGATCAGGGTAGATGCACTATTGAGGCATGAGTGCCTCTAGCTCGGTGGGACTACATGGTGGATGTCACCAATGTAGGGATGACACCTACATATCAAGATCACTTCTTCGCACACCCCTTCCCAAGATTCACAAATCCTATCAAGATGGGCCAAGGAGCATAGTAGTAGCCTACACAATAGCAGCCTACACACCAGCAACCCACACACTAGTAGCCTACACAATAGCCACAGGGACAGAATTAGTAGGTACCTACCCAGCAGTAGATACCATTACAAAAGCTTGGGCAGAGAGCATTGAGGCCTAGGAAAGGGTAGATGGATATCCCCCGAGGACTATGGGGTTAGACACAGATGTCAGGAGCAATGGGACCCAATAGAGGGCCACTAGATAGAGTATAGGGGACCCATCATACTTGATGCCTCCTGACAAGGAGGCACAGGTCAAGAATATGGATATATTAGATCAGGCCACACAAAGGCTAGCTCAGAAAGCACAGGTTCAGGAGGCTCTCAGGAAGAGCTGAGAGAGAATCTGACAAGTATAGTGGGAGAGGGATGACTTCCATACGTGGGTCATCATCTAGGAGATGCAGGTGGCTGAGAGGGATCATGAGATTAGAGAGCTCTAAGAGGATTTGGTGAGGTCATAGCTAGAGGTGAGATATGAGTCCGCTTAGGCAGCCTACTACTATGTGGCATATGTTGGCATTGTTCTAGATCTATCAGAGCAAGTGCCTCCATTTTCTGAGTATGTTGGAGCACCACAGGGACCTCCACCATAGGCACCTCCACAAGTGCCACCATAGGCACCACCATAGGAACCACCATAGAGACCAATGCCTCCTCCTTAGAGACCACCACCATAGGGTGCCACCACCACCACCTCCTCCAGGTGGTGATGGGAAGAGTTAGCACATTTTTTATATTCATATTCTATCCCACATTTTGATACTGTGCTCGAGTAGCACCATTCTTTTTGTACATGACATTGATCGACCATGAGATATATATATATGAGATTGCCTCTTTGATATCATTGTACTTGTTTATGTATTGCTTTAATGTTGATGTTTATGTTTTATGAGATGTTTCCTACATGCTTAGATGTATGGATTAGATATGTATGAGATGCACATGTTTTCTTTTATGATATGAATATGCACATGTTTTATTTTATATATGGTATATGAATATGCAATGTGAAATGCAATGATAGATGATAGATAAATTAATGTAATGTATGACTTTATTTATGCTTATAATGGATGCAAATGGAAATGAGTATGTAGATATGGAATGTATGCATATGGATTTCATGGATGCAAATGAAAATGCAATGTATGTGGTACTAATCATCTCATGCAGGATGTAGCAATATATGATAGGTACTAACCAAAAGAATGTTTTGAAGATCAAGAGTGAGGACCAGACACTTGTGCAGCCAAGATGAACCCTGGACAAAAGATGAGAACCTTTGACGAATAGATCTAGAGGAAGATAATCAAGAGAGTACCAAAACATTGTCTCAATGCAAGCCTAGAATGAAAATGCAATCCTAAGCTAGATGAAAACCCTAGGATTTGGTTGTTGGACTCATTGTATTATCATCATAGAGTTTTTAGGAACGGGATGATCGCAAGATGTCATACAATCATCACTGACATTGCAATCATGAGAATATGAATATGACATAAGTCTTAGATTTGTCGAAATGAGATGTAAGAATTAAGGCACAAGAAGCCAGAATGACCTAAACACCTATTCCTTTTGATTTAGCAAGTTAACATAAGCATCAAAGCATAGCTACTAGAATGACTGGAATGTTGCTTGCATAAAAACATGCCAGACACATGAGAGTTCCTTCTTTCACCAAAGAATGCTCACAGTGACCCCTACGTTCACTTAGCAGGATGAGCATTTGCAATTTTCCTTGTAGTAGAAAGAAGTCACTCAAAACAGACAAGGAAAAGAACCAACCTCACCAAAGCATCCATATAAAAGGAGTCGAGGTACACATGGCCATCCAATACATGATGAAGGCTCTTATAGATAGACACCCCTCTTATGTGAATTTTTTGGATCATTGGAACTAAACCAACAAAGAGAAAGCAAACGAAAGACCATGCCCCCAGTCTTTGCATTTCTCAATCAAGACAGACATCTTAGATTCGCTCGAGGGGAAATGATAAAATGAAAGAACAACACATAAAAGAGAAAAACTCAACATGCTCCAGAGAATCAAAAATTTAGTTTTAGTTTTAGTTTAAGTTTGTGTTCAAGTGGATTGAAGTTGAATCAGAAGTGATGCGGAGTGAAAAATCATCTTGAAGAGAAAATTAGAGTGCTAAATGAAGTATCGACAGGCAAACACATCAAGAAATGCTGGTGACCGATACAATAGAGATCCTCAAGGAGAGAGATCTCAGAGATACTAGCGAAACATCAGCAGGCAGACACAGTGAGAACCACTGGTGACTGATGTACATGGGATCGTCAAAAAGAGAGATGCAAGTGATAGCTAGGTATTAGTAGGTAGACACAGTGAGAACTATTATACACGAGAGATCCTCAAGGAGAGAAATCTCAAAAGTAGTTGGGCATCAGTAGGTAGACGCAATGGGAACCACTGGTGAATGATGCAATAAAGCATCTCTAAAAGAAATAGAACAATTCCCCCTAGACCAGGAAGGTGCCCCCAAGTGTGACCAGTTCCAATCCATGTAGAGTCAAGGAAAATCTTGAAGATAGGTGAAAGCGAATGCATGAGCTAGCAAGCTAAAGTGGGAAATGAACTAAAGTAGGAAACCAAGAAAGCAAACTAAAGCAAGAAAATGAGAAGCAACTACGCAGAGCCAAATGGTGTTGCAAAAGGTTTAGCATTGGGGAACAAGAGGTGCCTATTTACCAAGTTTTCACCATCTTGGCAGAGATTCTATTTTTACTACCATGACACCTATTTACCAGGTTTTCATCAATGGCACATTTTTTATTTTTCCAATTTTTTTGTTCTTTTCTCTTTTTTTCTTTTTTTTGTATTTTTTGAATATTTAATTTTTTTGTATTTTTTATTTTTTGACTTTTTTTTGTATTTTTTCAAATTTTCATCATTTTTTTAAAATTATTATCAAGGTGCCTGTTTACCAGGTTTTCACCAGGATAATAGATACATCAAAGCACCTGTTTACCAGGTTTTCACTAAGATGATCATTTTTTCAAGACATTTTGCAATTTTTAGGATTTTTGCCAATATACCATTTTTTGGATTTTTTTCAGGATCAATAAATATGTACATGAGCACACAAAGAATGCTTCAGCTATAGAACCGCTTGAAGTGTAGAGCATTGATCGGCACTTTAAGATTTTCTCCTTCAGTAGTAGACAATTGGTATGTGCCAAACCTAAACGCTACAGTAATAACATACAAACCAAGCCAGTTTGGTTCAAATTTCCGTTCTGGACTAGCTGCTACTGATTTTTGGGGTTTTCTCTCAGGACGAGATCACCCACTTGGAATTCCCTTTTGACTTTCTTATTGTAGGCTTTAGAGATTCTCTTTTGGTATGCTAAAAGATGATCGAACACCACCTTCTGATGTTCATCCAGCAAATCTAGCTCTTGAAGCCAAGATATTCTATTTTCTTCATCAATGATGAGGCCCCTCAGAGATACTCACAATGTAGGAATCTTGACCTCAATAGGAAATACCACATCTGCTCCATAAACCAAGGCAAAGGGTGTGGCCCCTGTTGGTGTTTGGATACTTGTTCTATAGGCCCATAATGTCAGATTAATCTGGAGGTGCCAATCTCTACCAAATTTATGAACTGTTCCATGCAAGATTTTAAGAATTGTCTTATTAGAAGCTTATGCTTGTCCATTACCCTAGGGATAATAGATAGACAACCAATGTTGAATGATCCTGAATTTGGTGCATAACTCTTTCAGGTCCTTGTTCTTGAATTGTCCCCCATTGTCAGTGATAATGGATGAGGGTACACCATATCTAGAGATAATATAGTTTAGTATAAATATAGCCACAAACTTGCCATCAGCTATAGTCAAAGGGACTGCCTCAACCCATTTAGTAAAATAGTCTATAACTATGATGATAAAATTATGTCCTCTTGAAGAAGAGGGATGTATCTGACCCACCAAATCAAAGGCCCACTACTGGAATGGCTAGAAACTGATGAAAGGAATAAGCTCTTTAGCAAGAGCATGGATCAAATTTTTGTGAAATTGGCACTGTTTACAAGTCTTGGCATATTGAATAGCTTCTTTCTCCATATCTGGCCAGTAGTAACCAGCTCTAATAATTTTATGAGCTAACATTAGACCTCTCAAATGAGACCCACATATACCTTTGTGTACCTCAACTAACGCACATTTGGACTCATTGGGTTCTAGACACCTAAGGAGGGTACCATCTAGACCCAGTCTATACAAGTCATTTACTATGATGACATACTATGAAGTATTATGAATTAGGTGATGTATTTCATTCTAGGTATAGGTGTCTAGAATGATTTGGTCACAGAGGTAGGAATAGATATGGTGGTAGCAAGATGAGTCATGTCCAATGACTGAACAGATCATCCTAGATTCAGGAATGTCATAGGCTAGGTAGCATAATGCCTCCACCAGGAATTCATGTCTAAAGTCATTTTATGGCATTTGTAACATTGAGGCAAGAGTGGCCATAGCATCGGCTGATTTATTGTCTTCCCTTGGAATTTGTTGGAAAGAAATGTGTGTAAAATACTATTTGAGATCATCCACCATTCGTTTGTAAGGCACTAGCTTGTCATCTTTTGTTTGATAGATACCATTAACTTGGTTGATGACTAACTGAGAGTCTCCAAAGACCTTGAGCTCATCCACATGCCATTTAATGGCTATCTTCATACCATTCATGAGAGCTTCATATTCAACAATGTTGTTTGTGCAGGGAAACAACATTTTATAAGCTTTTGGCAATGAGTATCTTTGAGGTGTTATAAATAGAATGCCTGCACCTGATCATTGCTGAGTGAATGATCCATCAAAGAACATGCTCCAAGCTTGATGTGTGAGAAGCATGATGGATTTATCTGGGAATTCAATGTTCAAAGGTTGGTGATCTTTCAAAGGAGCTTCCACCAATTGATCAGCAATCACTTGTCCTTTAATAGCTTTTCTTTCCACATACTCAATGTCAAATTCACTGAGTATCATAACCCATTTTGCTAGTCTACCCATGAGGGCAGCCTTGCTCAGTAAGTACTTTAGTGGATCAATTTTTACAATGATCCTTGTAGTGTGAGCGAGCATATAATGTCATAGCTTCTGTGAAGAAAACACTACTACTAGACAAGCTTTCTCAATGACAAAATAATTCATTTCATATGAAACCAATGTTTTGCTAATATAATAAATGGCTCTCTCTTTGTTGTTTTGATCCTCTTGAGCTAGGAGAGCACCCAAAGATGTGTTCATGGCTGAGATTTATAGTATGAGCGGCTTCCCATTAATAGAAGGAATCAATATAGGTGGATTAGCAAGATACTATTTAATTTGAGTGAGTCCTTTGTCACATTCTTCATTCCATTCATAAGTCACATCCTTATGCAAAGTTTTAGTGAATGGTTGTGATTTGTTAGCCAACTATGAAATGAAGCACCAGATAGATTATAGCCTTCCCTAAAGTCCTTTCATCTGACTGATGTTCTTAGGTGGAGGTATGTCCATAAATAGCTTGAACTTTTTCAAGATCAACCTCTATGCCTTTAGCTGAAATGATGTAACCCAAGAGTTTCCCAAAACTGACACCAAGTGCACATTTTTTGGGATTAGGTCTGAGATTAAATTGTTCCATGTGGTCAAGTATGGGACCCAAATCTGTAAGATGGGTTTTTCGCTGCATGCTTTTGGCCAAAGTGTCATCCACATAATCTTCCATTGTTTTATGCATCATATCATGGAAAATGGTAGTGATAGCTCTCTGATATGTTGCTCCAACATTCTTAAGCCCAAAGGGCATGACATTCCAGCAAAAGGTGCCCCAGGCACAAGTGAAAGCATTCTTTTCTTGATCTTTTGGGGAAATTTTTATTTGATTGTAGCTAGAGAAGCCATCCATCAAGGAATCCATTTGGTAACCTGCAGTCATATCCACTATCATGCCAATATTGGGTAGTGGGAAGTCATCTTTTGGACATGCCTTATTTAGATCTTGAAAGTCTATGCACACACAAATGGATTTATCATATTTGGTGACTGGAATTGTTAGGAATAGTCCCAAGAGATAATTGAGAGGGGGGGGGGGGTGAATCAGTTATCTAAAAGATTCAATTCTTTATCCAATTAAGTATACTTAAACATAAAGCATAAACACAATGAAAGAACACTTGAACACAACACCAATATTTTGGTTACGGGGAAACCCTAATAGGTAAAAACCCTGGTGGGACTTGATACCCACTAATATTCTATACTAGTGTATAATGATCCTTGTTAGAAGATACTTTACCCTGTTAGGATTATCTTTACAATATATTAAGTATAGTAGACCTGGTCAAATTTTAGACCCTATTAGGAGTCTTTTACAATTGTCCCTATTAGGGGAGAGGACACATTGTCCGAGAGCTCACTGCTCAAATGGGTGAAGGCTACAACCTCCTGAATAAAAGATACACACTATATTTGGATCTTGGTGAATTGCACTTTGACCTACTATCTATATTAGTTATAATGAATAGCACAAGTACTTTAATTGGTCACATAGACCTTCTTATGATGGCTCAACACTTTGCACACTCTACTATGCTCTTCTTGATGAACCATGAACCACACTCCAGTAATCACAAATGACTTCCTATAAATATCTTTCCTCCAAATGATATAATCAAGTCAACCTATTATAACCACCTTGAAATCATATTAGAGAAACCATAATAAACTCCAACAAACATTCTGTCAGCTCTATTATGCACGCAACTCATTCTGGGACCTGTCTAATAAAATAAATGTAGATGCATGCTACACACTGTCGGCTCTACCAAAACAACTAGAACTTTCTCTATAAGCTGAATTAACTCATGAGCTCTTAACCTAACATCAATAACACTTTTCCAAGCTTAACTCCAAGGGTGCATACCCTTAAGATAGGTGCAACTCAAGAACCAATAAAATCTCTGTCGGCTCTTTTGAACAAACACAGGAAACTGCTACTGGCGAATAGTGATTGCATAACTTCACTTGCATTCATTATCAGACTATGCATCCATAACTAAAACATCACCAACATGTCTTCAACATATATCCAAGTGTGCAAGGCTTCATGATAATTGTATGGTCAACCATACATAGAACACTGTCTGTTACTCTATCAGGAACACTACTAACACCAGCTGCTATATAACTGTCTGTACTAACAGTTAACCTCTACGCCCATGATATCATGCTGATATCATTTCCATGCTACATATACTAAAAACTTACTACATAATACTTTCATGCATGCTACTTTCCATATGTTTTCATCAATGACAAACATACAGTCAATACTGGCCTACTGGCAAATCTCCAACAATCTCCTCCTTTGGCATTGATGGCAACATGTGGAATGAAAAAACACCACCAACCCAAATGAAATTTTATTTTATAACATTCTCCATTTCCTCTTCAAAAATCCCCCAAAGATGAATCCTTCATCTACTGCAATATTTTCTAATATTTTCCACTTCCTCAACTGTACTGTTGTCATAACTAAATGATGCTCCCCCTTAGTGTATTACTCCTTTTTTGCTTCTATTTTTCATGACTCTATATATACTCCCCCTTTGACATCAATGGCAAAGGGCGCCATTCATTTTAAGCACTGGTACTACTCCTGAGGTAGAGTAGTCAACCTTCCACCAGTCCCAGAGGACTGATGCCTTTCCTTCTTTCTTTTAAGTAGAAACAAGGAAGGGAATGACTCCCAACTTCTCCCTGAGATACTCAAAAGTATCCTTAGGCAAGGGCTTTGTGAATATATCTACCAACTATTCTTTAGTACTCACATAGTCCAACTTGACTTCTTTCTCTGCCACTTTCTCTCTTAGAAAGTGATATTTGATCTCAATGTGCTTTGTCTTTGCATGCATCATAGGGTTCTTTAACATATTGATAGTGCTAGTGTTATCACAGTGAATAAAAATAGGATAATCAATCTGAATTCCAAAATCCTTTATCATTTGTTTGATCCAAACTATTGTAGAACAATTCAAAGCTATTGCAACATACTTCACTTCTATTGTTGACTGAGAAATACAATTTTGTTTCTTGCTTGTCTAGGTGACAAGTCTATCACCAAGAAACACTGCTCCACCTGAAGTACTCTTTTTGTCATCAACACATCTAGCCCAATCTGCATCATTGTACACATGAAGCTCAACATTTTCTAAATTAGGATACCATAGACCATAATCTATAGTGCCCTACAAGTATTTGAATATTCTCTTTACTGCCATGAGATGACTTTGTTTAGGCTCTGTTGAAAATCTTCCAACTATGCCAATTGCATTGGAAATATCAGGTCTAGTCTGAGTAAGATATATGAGTTTACCAATCATAGACTTATACAATGTTATATCTACTGCTGGTGAGTCATCTTCTTTTTTAAGCTTGCATCCAGTAATCATAGGAGTTCCTACTGGCTTGCAATCATCCATCTTGAATTTCTTCAGTATCTCTTTCACATACTTTGATTGATTAATGAAAATTCCTTTTTCTATTTGCTGCACATTTAGTCCCAAAAAGTATTTGATAGGACCAATCATACTCATCTCAAACTCATTTTGCATTTCTTTGGCAAATTCAGCACTGAGTTTGTCATTACCTCCAAAGATAATGTTATCAAAAAATATAGCTACAAGTAGTAAACCTTCAAATGTCTCCCTAATGAATAGATTACAATTTGTTGCTCCTTTCTTGAATCCAATCTTTGTTAAGTATCCATCTAGTCTCTCATACCATGCTCTAGGGGCTTGCTTAAGTCCATAGAGGGCCTTCTTCAATCTGCATACCATATCAGGTCTATCTGATAAGGTGAATCCTTCAAGCAGCTCAATGTATATTTCTTCTTTCAAGTCTCCATTCAAGAATTCTGATTTGACATCCATCTGATAAACTTTGAAGTTTTTAATTGTAGCATAGGCTAGAAACAACTTAATAGCTTCTAATCTAGTCACAGGTGCAAATGTGTATGAATAATCAATGCCTTCTCTTTGTGCATATCCTTTACATACTAATCTTGCTTTGTTTCTTACTACTGTACCATCTTCATTCATCTTATTTCTGAATATCCACTTTGTTCCAATCACATTTTTATCACTAGGTCTAGGGACCAGTTCCCAAGTGGCATTCTTAACAATCTGATCAAGTTCTTCTTTCATAGCATCATGCCAATCTAAATTATTACATGCATCTTCAACACTTAAAGGTTCAATCTGAGATAGTAAACATACCGTTTCATTGCTAGCTGAGTTCTTTGCTTGTGATCTTGTTAATAATTTGTCGCTCTAATCTCCAATGATGTATGCCTTGGAATGATTTCTTGAAGTAAACTTTGGAACTTTAGGTGATGCTAACTCATCAGCCTTAGGAGTATTTTCTTCACTTGTCTCAGGGTCATTGAATAACACATCAATACTGTCAAACATTTCTTCAATAACTGTCTCACTATTAGAGGGTCTAGGTTCTTCTTCAATCATGGGTGAGTAATCATGATATCTTTCTTGAATCATAAACTTTTCATCAATATTTACATGATCACTTTCAATGATCTTTTTCAATCTTAAATTGAAACATCTATAAGCTTTACTTTTAGTAGAGTAACCAAGAAAAATACCTTCATCACTTCTTGCATCAAACTTGCCTACTACTTCATCCCTCTTGATGTAGCACTTTCTTCCAAAGATTCTGAAGTATTTTACTGTGGGAAAATTACCAAACCATAACTCATAAGGTGTTTTGTCAATGCCAGGTCTTAGTTGAATTCTATTGATGGTATAGACTTTTGTATTGACCACATCTCTCCAATAGGTATGTGCAACTTTTCCTTCCATCATAATGGTGTGTGTTGTATCAAGAATGATCCTATTCCTTCTTTCTACAATTCCATTCTGTTGAGGGGTTCTAGGAGCACTTAACTATCTTTTTATGCCATGTTCTTCGCAGTACTCATAAAATCTGTCAGAGGTGAATTCTCCTCCTCTATCTAATCTCAAACATTTTATCTTTAGTCCAGATTCATTCTCAACCTTAGCTTTGAATATTTTGAACTTCTCAAAAGCTTCTGACTTATCTTTTAAGAATGCAACCCATATCATCCTAGTATAATCATTAACAAACAAAATGAAATACCTTTCACCATAGTATGATCTTGTTTGAGTTGGACCACATAGGTCTGTATGAATCAGATCCAACTTGTTCTCTCTTGAATTCTGCTTGCTCCTGAATGAATTTCTCACATGCTTCCCCATCACACATTCCCTTCATATAGTATCAATTGGCTTTGCTATGCTAGGTAGATCTCTTACTGCCTTAACATTGCTTATCTTTACTATGTTATCAAAATTGATATGACATAGTCTTTTATGCCACAACCAACTGTCATCAACTTTAGCAACAAAATAACTTGCTTCTGAATTGAGTTGAAAAACATTACCTCTTGTCTTTGTGCCTGATGCAATTATAACACCATCTTTGTTGTTAATGATGCATTTTCCATCTTTGAACTCCAATTGATGGCCTTTTCCAAGTAACTATCCAACACTGAGAAGGTTATGTTTCAAACCATCAACATAAAGAACATCATCAGTACTGTTCTTTCCATCCAAAGTGATGGCTCCTCTACCAACTATAGGTTTAGGAGTGTTGTCTCCAAATCTGACCATACCTCCATTGTATTTGTCCAAATGAACAAACTTGCCTTTATCACCTATCATGTGATGTGAACAACCACTGTCTATAATCCAGTCTGTTCTTATATATGCTTGTGAAATCAATGCTAGCTCTTGATTTAATTTCTCATCTTTAGGAACTGACTTATTATTCATCTTGTCTACAATAGAAATGAATCCAATTTCTTCTTCACCTGATTCTTCATCTGAAACTCCATCTCCAGCATAGTAGCATTCCTTAGAATACTTAGGCTTGTAATCCTTTTTGAACTTTTTAGCTCTAGTGGGACACTTAGATGCAAGTGACCAATCTTATTACATGAAAAGCACTCAAATGGTAATTGACCTTCATATTTTCCTTTTCCTTTCTTTTCTCTTTTGGAAACCATAGCAATAAAATCATCTAGTGTTTTATCTTCTTCATCATCATCAAAATTACTAGAAGTGTTTGCAGATTTCTTACCATGAACTGTTGCTTTGAAAGATGTCTCACTCTTTGGTTTTGTCTTCAATCTTGAAATCTCAAAAGATGAGATCTTGTTGATCAAGGTCTCTCTCTTGAAATTTGATGTAAGTTGCATGGTCTCATCAAGGATGTTGATCTTGCTTTCATATTCTGGAGTAAGGGTAGTCATCACTTTATCCATAATGTCCTCTTCTGATATCTCTCCACCATTGTTCCTGATTCCTACAACTACTTCATTAATCATCTGATTGTAAGCTCTGATGTTTTCTTCAAGTAGCATCTATAATTCATTGTATCTTTTCTTTCATGTCTTTTTGTGTTCATCCTTTGCTTGTTTGTCTCCTTCAAATGTGTCTTCTAAGTGCTTCAAAATCTTGTGGGCCGTATCTACCTTTTTTACTTCTGAAAATTCACCATAAGATAGGGTGCTAATAAGGGCTTCTTTAGCAATAGCATTATAATGAAACAATTCCTTTTGTGTGTTAGTAGCATCATCTTTTCCATGGTCTTCTAAGGTAGGAATTTTGGCTACTTTGATGGTTACATTAAAAACTTCAAAAGCAATGCACTGCAAATGGGTTACCATCTTGTTCTTCCAATCAAGATAATTCTCTCCATCGAACTTAAGAATTTCTTTCATGAAGTACGCCATCTGATCAACCTCAAGCTGTTAAAATTTCTCTTTGAGGCACTTGGCTCTGATACCAATTGTTAGGAATAGTCCCAAGAGATAACTGAGAGGGGGGTGGGGTGAATCAGTTATCTACAAGATTCAATTCTTTATCCAATTAAGTATACTTAAACATAAAGCATAAACACAATGAAAGAACACTTGAACACAACACCAATATTTTGGTTACGGGGAAACCCAAATAGGTAAAAACCCTAGTGGACTTGATATTCTGTACTAGTGTATAATGATCTTTGTTAGAAGATCCTTTACCCTGTTAGGAGTAGCTTTACAATATATTAAGTATAGTAGACCTAGTCAAGGGTTAGAACCTATTAGGATTCTTTTACAATTATCCCTGTTAGGGGAGAGGATGCACTGCTTGAGAGCTCACTACTCAAATGTACGAAGGCTACAACCTTCTAAATAATAAATACACACTATATCTGGATCTTGGTGAACTGTGCTTTGACCTACTATCTGGATCAGTTCCAATGAATAGCACAAGTACTTTACTTGGTCACATTGACCTTCTTCTAATGTCTCAACACTTTGCACACTCTGCTCTGCTCTTCTTGATGAACCATGAACCACACTCCAGCAATCACAAATGACTTCCTATAAATATCTTTCCTCCAAATGATATAATCAAGTCAGCCTGTTAGAACCACCTTGAAATCATATTAGAGAAACCATAATAAACTCCAACAAACATTATGTCAGCTCTATTATGCACACAACTCATTCTGGGACCTATCTAATAAAATAAATTTAGACGCACGCTACATACTGTCAGCTCTACCAAAACAACTGGAACTTTCTCTGTAAGCTGAATTAACTCATGTGCTCTTAACCTAACATCAATAACACTTGTCCAAGCTTAACTCCAAGGGTGCATACCCTTAAGATAGGTGCAACTCAAGAACCAATAAAATCTCTGTCGGCTCTTCTGAACAAACACAGGAAACTACTACTGGTGAATAGTGACTACATAACTTCACTTGCATTCATTATCAGACTATGCATCCATAACTGAAACATCACTAACATGTCTTCAACATATATCCAAGCGCACAAGGCTTCATGATAACTATATGATCAACCATACATAAAACACTATCTGTTACTCTATTAGGAACACTGATGACTCCAGCTCCTATATAACTATCTATACTAACAATTAACCTCTGTGCCCATGATATCATGTTAATATCATGTCCATGCTACATATACTAAAAGCTTACTACATAAGAATTCCACGCATGCTACTTTCCATATGTTGTCATCAATGACAAACATACAGTCAGTACTGGCCTGTTGGCAAATCTCCAATAGGAACAATATTTGAAATCCACTCTGCATAGTCAATAGTCCTTATGAAACCAGCCTTAAGAAGCTTTTCTAGCTTTGCTTTGACTAAAAGTTCCACATGTGGATGCATCTTTCAAAGTTCTATTTGACAGGCTTAATACCTGGTGCAATGGATAGATGGTGCATGATTAGGTTGGGGTCTAGTCTAGGCATGTCAGAGTAAGTCCATGCAAAGTTTGTTTTCTTGCTTTGAAAGAAGCTAGTGAACTCTTCCTTTTCTTTTGTAGATAATGACTGTGCTAGATGAATAATTTGTGGAGCAGCCTCTGTACCCAAATTCACTAGTTGTGTGGGCTCAATCAATAATGATGATCTCTCCTAAAAATGGCTTAGGGGCATATCAAGTATCTCATCCTTGGGTGCCTAAGAGAGGTTTTCACCCTCAGATACATCTTTTATTTTTACTATTTTTGGCTTTGATACTGCCACAATGTGGTTTTCACCATCAGAGCACCTATTTTTTATTCTTTTAATTTTTTGACTAAGATACTTGATATCTGTATCTGTCATGATGACACTACCTTTGCTGGTGGAGGATATTATAGGTTCAATAGCATGCAGGTAACATGCTATAGCATAATCATTCTAGAATTTTAGGACTTCATTGGATGAGGAGGGGGAGTTCTAGTTTATCAGCTCAAGATTTTTGAGCGAGAGAGAAGTAGTGGCTAGTTCAATTTCATTCATGATATAATCATCAAAAGCGCAGATGAGCAAGTCAAGACTTAGAGAGATCTCATCCAAAGGAGTGTTTGAATCCCTATGAGACCCCACATTGGAAGTAGAGGACAAGTTAGCATTGGTTGCATCTAATTCGTGCATCCTAACACTAGACCCTTCACCTACTTTGAGAAGGTTTTCATAGGTATGCACCATGTCTATATCTTTATCATAAGTAGCATTAGATAGATTCAAACTCATACTCATGTGAGTCAGTAATTGATGTGGGAATTCCATTAGCACTGGCTATATCATCTAACTCATCTTCATCTCTAGTAGTATTAATGGCTTGCTGAAGTTGTCTTATTCAAACTGCTCTTGGAAATGAAGTGGTATGTACCATTCACCTTGAGAATTAGAATCATCCATTTGTATTTCTCTCCATTGATCATACGTGAGTCAATGCACCAAAGTGGTCTCATCAAAATCACTATCAGTCCCTACCAAGTGGATAGGTATAGTAGGTTCATCAAGTTCTGCAAAGAGTGCAACAAATTCTAGAGGAATATGATATGGAAATGTGTCTTCATCAGAGCTGGCCTCTGGATTTACCTCTGGAGTAGTATCTTCAAATTTTGGCTCAGGCTTAGGTTCTGGCATAAATTTTTTCATCCCTAAATGAAAGGGGATCTTTTTGAAGCCTAAGCCAGTAGTATCCTTTGTGTGGTGACTTGTAGCTTCAATGGGTTTCAATAGACCATTGTCATTCATTCCTATAGGACTACTCCCTTTATAGCTGAAGTGCTTCATGATCTTGAAGGCCTCACTATATGTCTCTTGTTCTAAGTCTAGAGGTGGAGTAGTCATTTCAAATGTTTCTTTCCCTTTATAGATCCAAGCTATGATAGATCTTTCTTCATCCTCATCTTCTAAAGGTGTAGAGGCTTGTACAAAGGCGCCATCGTAGACTATTTGAGGAGAGTCATTAGAAGGTTTGTTACTCTCAGAAGGTCTCCCATAAGAACGTGGAGATAAAGGGAGAGAAACCAGTGATAGCATAGCTTCAATTTGATATCCTCCCATGCTTTTATCCTTAAGTTTTAGAGTCTATTCCATTTCTTTGAGCTTAGCATCAAAGAACTTAGTGGACTCTCTATTAGCTGGAACAAAGCTATCTGCAAATTGTGCAAGGGTATTACAAGAATAGTTGGTATTAGCTGGCATAGTGACTTCCACTCCATGGAATGGAAACTTGATGCATTGATGGTATGTAGATGGAATGGCATGCATCTCATGAATCCATGGTCTCCCCAACAAGATATTGTATGCGAGGGGAATGTCTAGAACTTGAAAATTAACATCTCTCTCAACAGGTCTTACATGGATAGGTAGCACAACTAACCCTTGGGATTTGCATTCCTCTTCATCATATGATTTAATAGTAATCTTCTTGTGTGAATCTATACAATCCTCATCATAACCTAGCTGGGAAAGGAACTTAGTAGAATAGATATTAAGACCAGCACCATTGTCTATGAGCACTCGGTGGACACGCTTAGGGCCTATCATGACTTCTATGTGCAAGGGAGCATTATGCTGATGGCTCAAACAGTGATCATCTTCTTTGGAGAAGGAAAAATAATAAGGCAAGGTCAAATGACCCACCATAGATTGGAACTGGTCGAGATCAAGATATTTGGGGATGTTTTCCTCAATGAGGGCTTTATCCAGAATCTACCTGTGAGCAGGTGAGATCTTCAACAACTCAAAAATGGTGATCTGAGCATTGGTCTGTTGGAGCTGATCTAAGATGTTATAACTAAGCGTGCTAGATGTAGGGAATGATTTCATGTTCTTGTTGGGAGCACCAACAATACTCTTATCCATAGTTTGTTTCAGAGTAGATATAGGAGGATCGGGACCTTCCAAAACAATTCTTCCACGTGATCGAGTAACAACATTGGCACAATCATGAGGTCATTTAGATTTAGATGAATGAGACACGAAACTAAGTAAGATGAAAGGAGTCTTAGATTTGGGAGCATTGTCACTCCCCTTAATAGTAATCACATCACAATGCTCAACCCCAATAGGTCCAATCATACCAATGACATTGTCATCATTAGTGTATGTGTAATTGACCTTAGCATTGGTATTCTTAGTCTTTGAAGATTCACCCTTCTCATGAGGAGGGAAGGGATCCTTAAATACCTAATGGTCCAAATTCTTGTTATGGCCATCCACAACAATGTCACCACTATCAATCAAATCTTGGACCTTATGTTTCAGCTAAAGACAAGTAGAAGTCTTGTGACCCTTATTTTGGTGATAGTCATAGTATGCATTGTCATTCCACCAATGAGGTCGTGGTTGTGGGTCATAGAGATGATTTTGCAAAGGAGTAAGTATCTGATTCTACAAAAGATTTTTATAGACCACATCAAGTGGTTCTCCCAAGGAAGTGAATTCACACTTGGGTCGAGATGCCCAAGGTTTGTTCCTAGAAAACCTTGAAGGTTGCTAGTTCTCTGTCACAGGCTTTTCAGTAGCTTTGAACGCCTGTATTCTAGAAGAGAGATTTAAAATAGACTTAGTAGGCTTTGGGGTCACATTTTCAACCACTTCATCATTCGCAATGTCTCTATTCTTGTTGAAAAACTTCCCTTTATCTTTGTTCAAGGTTGAAGATCCTTGTTTGTTGTCTTTGTTCAAATTCAATTCCCCTTTCTTGATCATAAAGGCCTCTATTCACACTGCTTATTTAATCATGCTATCAAAGGTTAGGGGACCTTGTAATTGCACGTGGTATTCAAAGTCTGGGACAAGATTGTCCAAAAAAATGTTGAGTTTCTCAGACTCTGGTAGCTTGTGACACTAATACATTTGGGGTGACATTGCGACGGCCATTTGCGACGGCAGGCAAATGTCATGTGGTTTTTCTCTTTTTTTTTCAAATATAGCCCGACACCGTCGCAATTTGCGATGACAATACATTTGTAACTGTCGCAATTGCGACGTTGTCGGGATATAAGCGCAAAATTTAAAAGGAACGTTGTCATGTGTGTTTTGAACAGCGCCGTAACCCTCCACGAAATCACATCATGATATAACGACAAACAAAATAAGAACGTTGTCATTTGTGTTTTCAATAGCGCCGTAACCCTCCGCGAAATCACATCGGGATATAAGGGCAAAAAAAAAAGAACGTTGTCATTTGTGTTTTCAACAGCGCCGAGAGAGATTCCCTCCGCGAAATCACAGCTACAATTTCTGAGTACGTTGGGTTTATTTTTCTTTTGTCATTATTATGTAATCTGGTATTCAGCTGTTAGAGAGCTAAAATACCCAGAAATGAGGACATATCTATGTTGAATTTATTGTTAGCGGCTTTGGTTATTTAGAAGTTTAATTTTATTTGTTCATCTTTCAAGCACAAACGTTTTGTGGACCGTAACGTCTTCATTGTTTCGGGTATGCAGTGAAATAGCCCTAACTTGCAATTGCGATGTTGTTGGGATATAAGGGCAAAAAAAAAAAGGAACGTTGTCATTTGTGTTTTCAACAGCACCGTAACCCTCCGCGAAATCACATCGGGATATAAGGGCAAAAAAAACAAGAACGTTGTCATTTGTGTTTTCGACAGCGCCGAGAGAGATTCCCTCCGCGAAATCACAGCTACAATTTCTGAGTACGTTGGGTTTATTTTTCTTTTGTCATTATTATGTAATCTGGTATTCAGCTGTTAGAGAGCTAAAATACCCAGAAATGAGGACATATTTGTGTTGAATTTATTGTTAGCGGCTTTGGTTATTTAGAAGTTTAATTTTATTTGTTCATCTTTCAAGCACAAACGTTTTGTGGACTGTAATGTCTTCATTGTTTCGGGTATGCAATGAAACAGCCCTAACTTGCGACTACCTTCACGGTACTTGTGTACATTATCATGTTGTCTTTACAGTGACTGTCCTCATTCAAGTGGGAATTACACAAGGGACAGTCACTGTGAGATGTCCTCATTTGTGACAAGGACAGTCACACATGAGGACATCTCATAGTGATATTCCCTTGTGTAATTTCCACTTGAATGTATTGCTATTGAACCACATTAATGCTTTTCTTCTTCAACAAATGAGGACAGTCACTGTAAAGACAACATGATAATGTACAGAATTACCAAAAAATGATCTTGTTAATTGATGTAACACTTTGTCTTGCTCACTCCCTATCCTTCACTAGGGTCTCTTTAGGCCAATGTTTTGACTTGATAGGGTACTTAACTATCCCTACACTCTTTAGGTATCTCTACCCAAGATCCCACTCAATCAACTAGTGCACACCAACAAGAAATACAACGAACTCTGCTCAATACCAATCTAGCTACTAGGACACTCCTAGTCTTGTCTTCACAAATTGAAACACATTCAACTAGAACTTTACTCCATGGAGAGGCTGGCCACTAGGACCTCTATTGGTTTCAATATTACTCCTTCACCTATACTTTTCATCAGTACTTCAATCCGGTTCATCAAACCATGCATGCCAATTGCACCCAAAAATAGGCTGCTAGCAATTAGGCCTTTGTCAAGCCTTTTTGTTTATATTAAGCCACCTAAAGGGCTTAGGATTCAGATGCCCTTTATTGAGAACTCCAAGATATCTAAGGTCTTCTCCTCCTAGATTTTTTGTACACCAACTGCTACAGCCATGCCTGAAAACAAGTATTTTGACACAACTTGGACAGTCTGACTAAGAGTTTGTTTTCTTAGCAGCCAAAGAAACTCACCCAATCTTCTAATTTGACTTGGGGCTTCTTTAGATGTGTGTCTACCTCTCCATGAGATTTTAGTTGAAGCAACCAATGCATTCAACTTGTTGTAATCTTCTTGTAATGATTTGTCATCCCTAACTGTGCTCAACTGACTCACCTAGGACATCATTGCAAACATAGAAAATGAGCTTCCCAGGGCCCCTCCTTCCAAACATATAGTACATGGAGTCTCCTCACCCATTCCAAGAGCCCGTACAAAATTGACAATGGAATGATGAGCTAAGACTCCATTTGTTCAACCTGCCTGGTTCAAACCAATGATAGGGTACTTAACAAAAGAATTAACAAACTAGTTGGAATGCTTCAAAACTCAAAAAAAACACAACACAGAATAAAAAAACAACTTGTACTAACTTTTCCAATAGACACTGCGAGCTATCTAATCCATTAATCAACTGAAAACAAAGAAACAAAAAAACTCAAGAATTCACTAAAACCGTGTTACTCTACAAATCTTCTTAATTCCAAATGTTTTTCCCCCCAACCTTTTGCACAGATCGATGGAGGCCTCTTATAGTTGATCTGATGCCTAATTCAATGGTTTCATATAGTTACATAACCATCTTACTCGAAAATGCTCCCTTGCACAAATGTTGTCAATGTTGTGAATGACAACATTGACAACTTGTTACAACCTTTGGGATTTTGGTTCAAAACTTATTGTTCAAACACCATAAGACCCTAACCATGACTTAGTTAGGCTATTTAGACCTCACATAGGCCACTTCTACACTTCTTTGCCCAATTTGACCCCTAAATGCTTCATTCCCACTTTTGCCACAATATTGGTAACTTGGGTACAAATTGGCACTTGCCTTCACAAAGGTCACACATGAGGACATCTCACAGTGATCGATTGTCCCTTGTGTAATTGCCACTTGAATGTATTTCTATTGAACCACATTAATGCTTTTCTTCTTCAACAAATGAGGACAGTCACTCTAAAGACAACATGATAATGTACACTCACTGTAAGGACAGTCACAAATGAGGACATCTCACAGTGACTGTCCCTTGTGTAATTGCCACTTGAATGTATTGCTATTGAACCACATTAATGCTTTTCTTCTTCAACAAATGAGGATAGTCACTCTAAAGACAACATGATAATGTACACTCACTGTAAGGATAGTCACAAATGAGGACATCTCACAGCGACTGTCCCTTGTGTAATTGCTGCTTGAATTACACAAGGGACAGTCATTGTGAGATGTCCTCATTTGTGACAAGGACAGTCACACATGAGGACATCTCACAGTGATTGTCCCTTGTGTAATTGCCACTTGAATGTATTGCTATTGAACCACATTAATGCTTTTCTTCTTCAACAAATGAGGACAGTCACTCTAAAGACAACATGATAATGTACACTCACTGTAAGGACAGTCACAAATGAGGACATCTCACAGTGACTGTCCCTTGTGTAATTTCCGCTTGAATTACATAAGGGACAGTCATTGTGAGATGTCCTCATTTGTGACAAGGATAGTCACACATGAGGACATCTCACAGTGATTGTCCCTTGTGTAATTGTCACTTGAATGTATTGCTATTGAACCACATTAATGCTTTTCTTCTTCAACAAATGAGGACAGTCACTCTAAAGACAACATGATAATGTACACTCACTGTAAGGACAGTCACAAATGAGGACATGTCACAGTGACTGTCCCTTGTGTAATTGCCGCTTGAATTACACAAGGGACAGTCATTGTGAGATGTCCTCATTTGTGACAAGGACAGTCACACATGAGGACATCTCACCGTGATTGTCTGTAATGTCCCCTTTTTGGCTAACTTGGAAAACAGGAACAATTACTCCACTTCTCAGACTTACTCTATCAAATACTTACAATTAAACTAAGTAATGGAGGTTACTTAAGATATCAACCGCTATTTCAGATTCAATCACAATATGTGTGCAAGATGATATTGATACCAATATGTTTAATAGCACTGTCGGATATAATGATATGAAATATGCTATGAATATGATGTTTCCTATCACTTATAGTGATAGTATAATGATGGTATGTCTGATATAAACAATATCGATATACAATCAATAAGTATTGCTTACAGCAATGTATTTGCTGTGTCTGATATGATGATGTAATTATGCAAATGTGTAATATCGCTATGAGTGATATGTTGCTATTTCAGATTCTGAATTATATGCTTGCAACTTCAAATATTGATGCTGTTTCTGACTATCCTTTCTATTTGTGCAATCATGGTGTTGTCTCTGATCTGCAATGATAAACTTGAAACCAAACTGCCAAAGGCAGATGCTCTATTGAGTATATCCAAATATGGATAAGTAAATAAAGTTCTAATGATGCCTTGAGTGACTGACGAGAATGCATTCTTATATTGTCTTTAACAAATGAAGAGATGCTATGAATGAGACGTGTCTTGTTTCTTCCTCCATGTCCCTTTGTTAAGCACACCTTTCCATAATCCGACAGTTCACATAATATTATTTCATTATTTTCTGATCATAGATAACTCCCAGATTGACTCAATATCAAATCTTTTTATGAAGTTAATCTTCCCTAATTGGTAGTGCAACCAGTAGTTAACATCCATTGTGTTTGTATTAGTTTGGTCTAACTATCATTAGTATTTAGTCAATCGATATTAACTCTTGCCTTATCCCATATTGTTATGATGATATCCAATCTTTCTACTCTGATATAAGTCGATATCATTTTCTGATAATTGTCCATTTATTGGTTGATTGCTGGTAATGGAGTTTGATCTTCAAATTGACTTCCATTCCTGTTAATACTTAAGGATACATTGTACTTATTATCCATGACTGATGCCTCATTCATCAATAGCTTGTGATATAATCACTGATGCTTTTGTGTTTCTACAAGATGTGGTTTATCTCAGACAATCGATAATCTTTCAATCCTTTAGTCGATATCCTCCTATGTGGTGTCTATTGATATAGATAGTAGAATTCAATCTAGTTTATGTTATTGTCATGATAACATAGGAAGTGATGGTGCATATTTTCTAGCGGGTCTTCATGTTTGATATTGCTTTATCGGATATGTCATTGTCTAAACTTGTGCAATTAATGATTATTTATAATATATGAATGGTTATCCTTCTTGCTTATCAATACATCTTCTGAAACCCATAGCGACCTATCCCTTATTCATATCATGTTGATCTTGACTTCATAGTATTTGGTTCATTAATCATCCTCTCATGGTATCGATGTGTAATGACTAGTGATTGTTGTATCACTTCTTCGTTCCTCATCGTGATAGATAATGCAGATGTTTAATGTAGATGTATATCGATTACAGATATTCGATATTGCTTTAAACGTTATTATTATTATTATTATATTTATTAATGTTATTGTTATTATTAAATATTATAATTAATGATGTTAGTAATATTAATAATATTATAATAAATATTATTATAGTGATAACATATTGTTTTATATTGAGAGGTTTATTAATATTATTTATATATTAAAATTATTATATCAATAATTGATTTAATATTATTACTTAATATATTATTATAATATAATATATATAATTTATTAATAATTATTTATTATTAATTTATATTATAATTATAATCATAATTATATTATTTATTAATATTTTAATATTATTTAATTAACATATTACTTATTATGCTAACTATATATTATTATTATCTTTTGATAATAATTATATATTATTGTTATATACCGTTAATAATAGATTATTATATATCATCTAATCATTTTATTATTATACTAAGTTCAATATGTCACGGCTCATGACATTGTCCCTTGTGTAATTGCCACTTGAATGTATTGCTATTGAACCACATTAATGCTTTTCTTCTTCAACAAATGAGGACAGTCACTCTAAAGACAACATGATAATGTACACTCATTGTAAGGACAGTCACAAATGAGGACATCTCACAGTGACTGTCCCTTGTGTAATTGCCACTTGAATTACACAAGGGACAGTCATTGTGAGATGTCCTCATTTGTGACAAGGACAGTCACACATGAGGACATCTCACAGTGATTGTCCCTTGTGTAATTGCCACTTGAATGTATTGCTATTCAACCACATTAATGCTTTTCTTCTTCAACAAATGAGGACAGTCACTCTAAAGACACCATGATAATGTACACTCACTGTAAGGACAGTCACAAATGAGGACATCTCATAGTGACTGTCCCTTGTGTAATTGCCACTTGAATGTATTGCTATTCAGCCACATTAATGCTTTTCTTCTTCAACAAATGAGGATAGTCACTCTAAGGACAACATGATAATGTACACTCACTGTAAGTGTACATTATCATGTTGTATTACAAATGGACCTTATGTTGGTCGGGATATAAGTGCAAAAAAAAAAGGAACGTTGTCATTTGTGTTTTCAACAGCGCCGAGAGAGATTCCCTCCGCGAAATGAAGCGGGTTATCATTTGTGTTTTGAACAAAGCGGGTTGTCATTTGTGTTTTGAACAGCACCGAGAGAGATTCCCTCCGCGAAATCAAGCGGGTTGTCATTTGTGTTTTCAACAGCGCCGAGAGAGATTCCCTCCGCAAAATCACAGCTACAATTTCTGAGTACGTTGGGTTTATTTTTCTTTTGTCATTATTATTTAATCTGGTATTCAGCTGTTAGAGAGCTAAAATACCCAGAAATGAGGACATATCTGTGTTGAATTTATTGTTAGCGGCTTTGGTTATTTAGAATGCTTCCCCACAATACTTAATTACACAAGGGACAGTCACTGTGAGATGTCCTCATTTGTGACAAGGACAGTCACACATGAGGACATCTCACAGTGACTGTCCCTTGTGTAATTGCCACTTGAATGTATTGCTATTCAGCCACATTTATGGGCCCGTTTGGACCACGACACACAGTAGCATCTACAGAGAAGAATATCCCAGGTGTAACAAGTTGTAAGAATATACCAACAGTTCTAAGAAGTTCCCTAGCACGTAGTAGCATCTACAGAGAAGAATATACAACATGAGGGCAGCCACTATAAAGACAACATGATAATGTACACTCATTGTATGTGTACATTATCATGTTGTCTTTACAGTGACTGACCTCATTCAAGTGGCAATTACACAAGGGACAGTCACTGTGAGATGTCCTCATTTGTGACAAGGACAGTCACACATGAGGATATCTCACAGTGACTGTCCCTTGTGTAAGCCACTTGAATGTATTGCTATTCAACCACATTTATGGGCCCGTTTGGACCACGGCACACAGTAGCATCTACAGAGAAGAATATCCCAGGTGTAACAAGTTGTAAGAATATACCAACAGTTCTAAGAAGTTCCCTAGCACATAGTAGCATCTTCTAATTGTCTATACCACTTGACAAGGTATTGTTTGCACACATTGTTTTTGGTTCTTTTGATGACCCTTGTTTTGAAATTGCTATTAGGCCTTGTAGCTTATATGTTTTGACTGCTGGAGAGCTTCTAAAGCTAAGCAAGAAGACCATTGCATGAGTTATAGCCGCGCGCTCAGGTTTGAAAATTGTATATTTTTTAATCTAATGTATATTTTAATCCTTTTGCCATGTCATGTAATATGTCTTGCCTTGTAGCTTATATGTTTTGAAATTACTGTTAGGCCTTGTAGCTTATATGTTTTGATTGCTAGAGAGCTTCTAGAGCTAAGCAAGAAGGCCTTGTAGCTTATATGTTTTGTGTACTTTTGACAATTTTGCTTAGTCACTGAAAGTTGTAGACCGAAGTTTTCATAGCCCAATTTTTGCTTCCTGCGAAGAACGATCATGTCAGATAATATAAGTGAAGAACAAAATAGGGAGACAATCGCTAGATTGTGGTCTAACTTGAAAAGAAAAGGTGATGGAAAATGTTATTGTCCCTGCAAAATTTGTAAGGGCTTAAACCGTAGAAGATTGCTAATCAAAACAGTTAAGAGACATTGTAGGGAGAATGGTCACATTGAAGGGGGGCATGACTATCATCCACTGGTAAGTTGTTCATTATATCATTTTAACAATTTATATACATATGAAATCACTTGATGATGAGTTGAAGATCATGGTTTATTTATGTTAATCAATTTTATATAGGTTGATCTCCCCAGGGAAGTACATGATATGGAGGAACATGGGGGTGCGAATATCCAAGGTGAAGATAATGATCCCATGGAAGATGACGATCATGCGCCAGAAAACACAATTGAAGATGATGGTATAAATACATTGATCCATGACACATTTAGTCCAAGCGGATCTGATCATGATGATGATGATAGCCTTGATGTACCTCTACTTGAGAAGGCATACGAGCCCCTATACAAAGACTCCCAAACAACTCTTCTCTCTTCTGTATTGTTGTTGTTGAACTTGAAGGTTATGAATGGTTTATCCAACATAACAATGTCACGTATGTTAAGGTATGTCATATATGTCTTTATAGTTAACAAAGGGTGAATAATGTACCACTAATATTGTTTATATTAACAACTTATATTTTTTGTTGTAGATTGATAGGTGAGTTTTTGTTACCACCATCAAATATTCTACCTCGCTCATATCGAGAATTATCTGCTATTATGAAAGATATTGGAATGGAGTATCAAGCAATACATGCTTGTCCCAATGATCATATTATATATTATAAAGAACATGAATTTGCAACACAATGCCCTGTATGTCATACGAGTAGATATCGAATAGATCGAATAACAAAAAAGGTGCCTCACAAGGTTCTTCGTTACATCCCCATTATTCCACGGATGCGACAATTATTCAGGTGTACTAGCTTGGCACAATTTATGGATTACCATGCACGCAATTGAAGTCGAGATGACATTATTCGAATCCCTGCGGATGGTTCGGCATTTATGCACATAGAGGAAAAGTGGCAACACTTCAAAGAAGAACCTCGTAATCTTAGGCTTTCATTGGCAGCGGATGGTGTCAATCCATTTGGAGAGATGAGATCTGTTTGCTCGGTGTGGCCTGTTTTTGTTATCAACAATAACATTCCTCCGTGGATGTCAATAAAGAGGGAGCACATTATGTTGGCAATGATTGTTCCAGGTATTTTATCATTTGATAGTTATTAATTTACATGTACTTACAAATCTTACAGTAAAATGGTCACAATAATTATGTAATGTTACTGTTCATTCAAGTAGGTAAATATCAAGTTAAAGATATGAATGTATATATTGAGCCTCTTATTGACGAGTTGGTGGAGTTATGGAATGGTGTCACTATGTATGACGTGTCTAGACCAATAGGACAAAGACAATTTCAATTCCATGCAATACTTGTATGGACAATACATGATGCCCCAGGGCTAACACATTTTTGTGGTATGTTATAGTGAATTCAAGTTGCGCATGATAATTCTAATTATAAAAATCAACATATTTAATAATCCAATTATATCATTATCTTGTAGGTCTTCAAACAAAGGGAAAATTTGCATGTCCAGTTTGTGGTCCAAAGATGAAATCTCGTCATTCAAAAAGTTTAGGAAAGCATGTGTTTGATGAGTACAGACACTTCCTCCACAGGAATCATAAGTATCGAAGTATGGAAAAACATATTTTCAATGGGAAAGAAGAGACTACATCAAAGCCACGAAGAATGACACCTCGCCTATGGAAGTTGGAATATAATAGAATTAATCGTCGAGGTAATGTCGTTCCACTTAATGGTTTATGTTTGTAATTTATATATTTCTATTGTGATTTTTGTTTACTAATTATGTAATTGATGATCGTGAAGGTCGTCAAGGCACTACTGACAACCTTCCAAAGGGACTAAAAAGCTATCCCAGACAATTTAGTAGGTTGCCCTACTACGAGGACCTACAAATTGTGCATTTGTTTGATCTTATGCATGTTGGAAAGAATATAACAGAGACATTGTGGAAAATACTGGATGGAAGGCGTGACAAAGAAAAAATTGTCAAAATTTGTAATGACATTCATGAATCCAATCATGCACTGAAGAATTTCATTCACTCAAATAGCAATAGAGATCAGATTAATATAAGTGCCCTTCCTTGGTTATTAACGGAGCAGCAAAGTGATGCCATAAAAGAAGTCATACGAAAAATTCGATTTCCCACAGGATTTGCTGGGAACATAAGCAATCTCATATCAAAGAAAAGTGAATTTGGGCCAGGGCTCAAAACGCATGATTGGCATACTTTCATCAAGGTAAGTTATGTTCTTCTGTATTTACAATATATTCATAAACTACGTGTACTATTCATTATGTTATGTTAGAAAATAATGAAATGATTGGTTTATAATTACTGCAGTACGTGCTACCTCTATCTCTCCCAGAGCACTTCAAAAATAACATCAAACAAGTGATATATGATCTTGGAAAATACATGAGGTAAGCAGTAATATCTGTTCAATTTGTTGTATATATTTATTATATTCGCGATTTGTTTTTCTTGCTATGTAATCTATTGTATATTATTTTGTAAAGTCTCGTATTTATATATTTTTTGTGACTTGAATCTCTTAATGTAGGTGGTTGTCATCTAAAGAAATCCATAAAGAAGATATAAACTATTGGAAGAGAAGAATTCCTCATTTATTGTGTGAAATGCAAAAGTGTCTACCTCCAACTTTTTTCAATGCACAAGAACACTACCTCATACACCAAGTTGAGGAGATTGAATTGTGTGGACCTGCACACACTAGGTCAATGTGGATGGTTGAGAGGCACTTGAAATCTTTGAAGGCTTTGGTTCGACAAAGAGCACATCCTGAGGGTTCTATGGTAGAGGGATACATGGTATACCAGACTATGGTGTACATTACTAAATATCTTCCTAAGTTTGCTTCAAATATCCATGTAGATCGCATTTGGGATCTTGACCCTTTTAAAAAATTCAAAGGGGAGTACTTGATGGGGAAAGGTAGATTGAGGAAAGTGACAGGTAATAAATTATAAGATGTTATTGTAATAAATTATTTCTTAATCTTCAAAATAAATCGGTTGTAAGTCGTCTATTTTTTTTTTGTACAGTTGCTCGAGAGTGGGATGCACTACATTTGTATATTGCAAACAATCTTGATTGGATGACGGTATGGATTGAACGATGTCAACATTCTGGTCACACATTAACATGGGAAGGTGTATCTTCATTGGTTAAAGAAGCTCATCGTAATGGAGATTCTAATGTTACGCAAAGGGAAATAGATTTAGCATATGGTTTAAGAGATTTCCAGGTACGTACAAAATTATTAATCACCCGTATGTTTATCAACTCACGATATAATAATTTTGACATGTTTCACATATTATTGCAGGTTAAACACCACAAGGGTATGTTCTGTAATGGTCAAAAATTTCGCGTCAAAGTGTTGGATGACACGAAGAAAACTTGTGATTCTGGAATAACTGCAGTCTTTCAAGTGACTAATATTTCATCTAGAAATGACTTAGATCCTCAAGAGTCTAAAAATCAATACTATGGCATTTTGGATGATATACTTGAGTGCGACTTTAGTTCCTTCAAATTAGTACTCTTCGTTGTCAAATGGTACAGGCTACGACTTAATCCAAATGATCCTAATAGAACTGTTATTGAACATGATAATGGATTTACAATGGTTAATACAAGGTCGTTTGAGCCAGTTGGGGATGAGCCCTATGTTCTTCCAAGCCAATGTGAACAGGTATTTTACTCAGAGGTTTCACATAAACCGGGTTGGTCATTTGTTGTTAGACATGAACCGAGAGGAAGGCCGATAAAGTATAATGCGATGGAAGAAGAAGATACCGAAGAAGTAGAAGATGATGTAGATGATGATCACGATCGACAATTATTGGATGATGTTCCTGAGACAAATTTTCATGAAGAAGAAGAAGAAGATGATGCTGCTACTGATGATGATGATGAAGATGATGTTGATGTTGATGATGATGATGTTGATGATGACGACAACGACGAGGACGACGAGGACGATGATGATGACGATGATGACGACGATGATGATGATGATGATGATGATGATGATGATGATGAGGATGATGATGATGAAATTTAAAGGTATGCCATCAATCCTTAATGTATTTAATATTCATTTCTTGATAGAAATATATTTGTCTTAAATGGTTACATAGTTTATTCATTATCTATTTAAAAGCTATAAGTGTTATAATGTGTACGTTTTAATGTTTTTAATTTTTATGTGATGCTTATGATGGATGTGATTATGATTATGATGTGATTATGCTCACGATAATTGAATTACATTTGCAGGAAATTGAACCCCTTTCAAGAGCATCCCGCACAGTCTCATGGATCGACAGGTATAAGTCAATACACCTTATAGAAAGTCTATTTAATACACTTATCAATAGTAAGATTGATGTCTTCTAAGATCTCTCCCATTTGCAGGTACCAGCAAATAGGTATTTGTCAGAAGTGTCTTCCTCGAGTGAGGGAAATATAGGAATAGAAGAGGAAAGTGAGACATGCAGTTTATCTAGAATAGGGAGATTAACTAGAGGTCAAAGGACTAGAAGGAAATTCAATAAACACATGAAATTTTTCCTTGCTCAAGGGGGGTCATGTTCTTATGATGATGAGACGAAAGGCGACATCGAGGTGCCCTTGAGGTACCAACATCTACAGAAACATTGGGTACCCAAGGAACTTCCTCCAATAAACATTGATTTTTGTGTTAATGAGAGGATATATCGCATAGCACCATCATCATTACATGGTTTGGGCCTATTTTCTATGGATGGCATAAAGGTGTCTTACAACAAAGTTTCTGAATTGATGGAGTATGTTGGACCATGTTACGATTACAAAAGTTGGATGCATATTGTTCAATATAAAAAAAGTATGTGTAGGTATGCACTCTCGGCAAATTATATACAACAGCAAGACAATAATCAAAGTAAAAGTGTGGCTATATACATTGATGGAAGGCCAAAAGCAACAGGGAATATTGCGGGTTTTATAAATAGTACACGACCTGGGTCAACTATAAAGCAACCCAATTGCATATTTGAGGCGCGCGAGGGAAATCGTGTATTCATCTGTGCGATAAAATCAATACGTGCAGGGGAAGAGCTGCTTATTGATTACAATTTGAACCGCATAGATACAAACGAGGCTACTATCATGGGGGTGGTACATACTATTAAACCAACTTCTAATCAATGACTCCAACATACCATTTAGTTATTAAATTTTTGGCTAACATTTTTATACTTGATCTTTGACACAGGGGCACAATATGGAGCAACCGCCCGAAGGTGATGGTGATGATATTCCTAGCTCATCTACACATGAGCAGGTAAAATTCATTGTAATTGTGCAAACTAGATAGAAGCAAAATGTTATTTTTTTTAATGTTATTTTCTTCATTGTTTTGGAGTAATTTTGATAATACTAATACTATTGTTGTCACAGAGGGCCGGTGGTCGGAGAGAGGGAAAGCAACCTGCAGTCCCTCAGGAGTCCCCCCTTGTGGACCCTTTTTTTATTGATTTAGCAGAGACCGATGACCCGATCGGTTCCATTAAAAAGCTGCTAAAGAAAATTGGGAAAGAACTTCTACGTTTGGTATCCATACATCCTCAGACTCAGGAAATAAAAGACAGGGCAGCTGAGTTGTTGCGCACTTCTGAAAACTTTAAAGTAAGTATTAATGAAATTTTTAATTATTACAAGAGTTCAATAATGGTTTTTATGTTATGCTCTTTTATGACATTAATTAAAATATGGATGCATTGTCTTTACAGAGTTATTTGCGTAATTTTGAACCCCATTCCCATGATGAGGCCGGTATTGCAAGTGGTTTGGGTAGATCACATGTTCCATTCCCCACTTGTGTTTTCCACTGAATATATATAGGAATGATCATAATCATTGACAATACATGCTCGAACAATCTTTTTTTTTAATGCTCTAACAATCTTGTCCATGCTAGTCCACGCGTTCTATATTTATGCATGCTCTAACAATTTTATTCTTCAGCTCCTTTCCATGATGATATGACAACGCCGCCTCCATCCAGGACAGCCACAAATGTCTTGCCGACTGCCATGTCAACAACACACAGCCTAAATGCACCAACTGTTGCACCATCTACTGGTACACAAATCCCTCTTTTTCTCTCTTTTGTTATGTGTTTAAGTGTTATGTGTTTACGATGTAGATCCCTTGATTGTGTTTGTGCCATGGGCGCTCTGCACCAATTTATTTCCCTTGAAGTATTATTTCTTGGAGGCATTTGATAATGGTTTTCATTTTTTGCAATAGGAGATGCAACAAGTCCCGATGCAACATCATTTCCTGGATGTTCCCGTGTTCCTAGTACGGGAACGGTGAAGGATTGCGTATTGATCATCAGCGACGATGAAGGTGTTCCCTTAAAAGTATCCAAACTTCCAGGTACTTTAAAGTTATTATTATTCTATAGTGATATAATAGTAATTTAGTTTTTTATCACTCTTCATCGACTAATGATCCCATGATTATTTTGTAGGGAATGATATTTTTTGGCGAAAACTTGGTGACGAGTGTTTGTGGATATTCGGGCCCACCATACGTACATGGTGGAACATCATATCCTAACTAAAACCCCAAACCACTATTTTGATTTCATATCATTGCTAGAATAGTTTTCCTTTTCATCAATTTCTTGAACTATATTAAAGGTAGCTTCTCTTCATTTATGAGTCTAACATGTTTTTTTTTACTTAAAAGGTGGAATAACCAAGATAAAAAGTTGAAGGATGATCTTGTAGATAGTATGACCCAGCTTTTTGGATCTCGTGCATTCGAGAGAAACAAGCTCCTTGAAAGAGCTGGTTTATGTTTGAAGTATATTAGGGACCAGTACAGGAAATATTTAGAGGTTAACCCAAGGCACGAGCGTCCGCCCTGTGTTCTTGAGGCTGAGTGGCAGGGTTTGATTTTGGATGGAAAGTATAAAGCCAACATGAAAAAAGGAATTACGCCAGTAGAGAGTAGAGCAAGGTATGTGATACTTTTGAGAATGTAATTATGTACTAATTAACCTCTAAATTTTTCCTATATTGGTCTCTAACATATTTCAAACTTTTCATAGATTGCCTGACACATCAAAGGCAACAAAGGCAAGATTAGAAAAGCACGGGACACACAAGCTCGGCTCTGGTGGTTTTTCCAAACTTCAAGCACGAGTTGTAAGTATTAGTAAATGAAAACTTGTATCAATTTTTTTATATATTGCAAGGAAATTTTTTTTGATCAAACAATGCAAGTAAAATTCACCATACCAAGAAAAAATGTAGGGGTCAGAGTTCAATAGATGCCTCACAGAAGAGGACAAGAGAATTGGCTTCCAACAAGGCTATAGAGCCGTGGCTGAACGACTACGAGCTGAAATCAGTGTGCAAGGTTCAAATAATGATGCATCTGAGCCACAGGTAAATAAGCTAAATGAAATTTATTTCAAATTGAATACTTTACCAATTAGTCTATTTGATGTTAAGTTCTAATATAAAGTGAGTATATCTGTTTTAAGAAAGCAATGATAACAATGTGTAGGATATTGGAATGCAGCCTGACAATCCTTCTACACAATCTATGCATAATGAAGGTTCGCATGATGTGCATCCTAGTGGTGGAGGTATACATTTGCTATTAAAATTTTTATATGTAATTACAATTGGTGTTCGGATTAATGTAACATTTTGTATAGCAACTGTAGAGGATCGAGGGGTCGGTGCTCATGAGCATGTTGAGGTTGAGTCTAGACAAAATGATGTGGCCAGATCAGGTAATTAAAGAGCGCCACAGTTATGTTCTTTAAAATAATTAAATACTTGTAACAATTATAATTAAATATTTTAAATTTAACTCTTTTATTTGTTATTGTAGAGGACCCCCCTTTGCAGCAGCATAGGAATTTGAGATCATCAAGAACAAAGAACAAAACAACTGATGAGGGGGGTATTGATGATAACACTGATGCTCCTCTTAGAGCTTACATAGAAAAAAAAATTAGAAAGAGAAAAAAGAAATGATTGTCATCTAAATACCTTAATTGATAATGACTGAATTTTATGTCTCAATGAATTTAATTATGTGCTAATGAATGTTCATGAATTATGTGTTTATTTTCATATTGATGAATGTTGTGTGTTAACGAATCTAATGTGTTAATGAATGTTATCATGTGATATTGATTGAATGTTACATTTTATTAATAATTGAAAGAATGAATGAATGTTAGATGTTAACGGGGAATGTAGAGTGATGTTAGGGGGAGGGGGGTGGGGCCAAATGAGCTTCCACCTTCACGTGGTTGGCCCTGTTTAGTAGAGAATATTAAACTATATTCTCGAAACAAAGTGAAGCTCAATAAGATACTAAATGAGTCAAAATGGTTATCAAGGTCCTCTATCCATAAGATACTTGTAGTCAAAATGGTTATTAATAAGATACTTGTAGTCAAAATGGTTATCTAGGTCCTCTATCCATTCCATAAGTTCTTCACCATTCAAACTTCCTCCATAACAAGGAATGTGCTCTAGGTTAGTCATGAAGCCTAGCATGGACTCTCTGTCAGATAGAGCCACTATTTCAGAGCCTTTTTTGTGCATTTCCTTCAAGCACTGTACAGTGTACGGATGTGAAAGGGAGGGAAGACCAGTGTGGAAGTTAGAGTATTTATATCTTATGCTTTGAGAGTTTATTTGGTAGATTCAAGACACCTTATATCAAAGTTATTCCTTTTTCTTATCTGTTGTTCTGTCAAACCCTCATTTTTTGAGTTATTGCATTCAAATGGCCTTAACTTGCAAATAAACCATAGGATATCCTCTGTTCTTTGTAAAATGCAAGTTAAGGGGGTTTATTTTCATATTTTAAAAGCTTTGGAATAGGATACTAAGCCAGAGAATTTCAAGAGCAAGCCCTAGGTCAAGAATCTCAATGTTCTTGACTAGGAGTTGATGGATTATGCAAGATCAGAGGGTAGCGGCAAGTAAAGGACCTCAAACCTTGTTGAATCTAGATCTTTAGAGCATGGTGGACATCTTCAAACTCTGATCTTGGTTTCATGCACCCATTTTCAATGCCTTGTTTTGGAACCCACACCCAAAGGCATGCATTAGGTCTGCGGACTCAATAAGGACATTGATATGCTCTGGAGTGGAGTCAAGGTCTGGGAGTTGGAGGATTGTTAGAACATCAAAAAGGGTACTCAAAAAACATATAAGTTCATAAGGTCCTTTGTCAAATTGAAGAGTTATTGCTGCAGAACAGGTTTTGGAGACCTACTAGAGTCACTAGGTCTATTTGGACCCGTTTGGACCACGACACACAGTAGCATCTACAGAGAAGAAGTTTGGTATGCAATGGTCTTGAAACCTCCTGAGAAATTCTTGGTATGCATTTGTGTGGTGCAAAAGCTTCGTTGAAAGAGAAAAAGAAGAAAAGAATAGAAATGATTTTTTTTCTTTTTATGTCATATACTGTAACCAGCTACTTATAACTTGCAAAAATTATTATAACCATTTGAAATTGAAACTTAGTTTAATGTGAAACTGAGAACTGCTTTATTAGAGCTTTCTGTGATTTAGATTCAGACATCAAGAACATTGTTTGCCTAATATTGTGATTAATGTTTATTTATTAATATCTCATACTGACAAACAATTGATAATTGTAGGGAAAACGTCATTGGGGGTCTTTGAGGATCCACCATAAGCCAAGGAGAAAATGTATTCAAATGCTAAAGATGGTGTAACAGTCCTTACAGCTGTTGAACCTTGCTGTGTACTTCATCTCCGATTCTCCAAGTTCAACAGTACTGTGGTATTCCTTTGGATACTTCTAATGGTAAATTTCAGACATCAAGTTCTTTTCGTATGAAACTACTACATTTGTAATCTGTAGTTTTAAACTTTTAGTTTATAAATGTTCATCAGCTTTAGTTCGTATGCTGCCATTTCAAGTATGATTAATGAAGTTACCTTTATCACAGGATGAAAGTGAGCAGTCAGCATACTGGTACGGAGCTGGCAGCATTGATACGGTGACTAGGGCATCGTTTAATGGTGGTATTGTGTTTTCCCGTATTTAGGGCATCGGCCTTTTGAAGCATTGCCTTCATCTTTCTTAAGTCTGAGTTTTAAGTTTGTTTATCTCTCTCGGCGCTGTTGAAAATACAAATGACAACGTTCTTGTTTGTTTTGCCCTTATATCCCGATGTGATTTCGCGGAGGGTTACGGCGCTGTTGAAAACACAAATGAAAACACAAATCCCTTGTGTAATTGCCACTTGAAGGAGGACAGTCACTGTAAAGACAACATGATAATGTACACTTACAGCCCGTGTACATTATCATGTTGTCTTTAGAGTGACTATCCTCATTTGTTGAAGAAGAAAAGCATTAATGTGGCTGAATAGCAATACATTCAAGTGGCAATCACACAAGGGACAGTCACTGTGAGATGTCCTCATTTGTGACTGTCCTTACAGTGAGTGTACATTATCATGTTGTCTTTAGAGTGACTGTCCTCATTTGTTGAAGAAGAAAAGCATTAATGTGGTTCAATAGCAATACATTCAAGTGGCAATTACACAAGGGACAATCGATCACTGTGAGATGTCCTCATGTGTGACTATCCTTGTCACAAATGACTATCCTTGTAAAGACAACATGATAATGTACACATACAATGAGTGTACATTATCATGTTGTCTTTACAGTGGCTGCCCTCATGTTGTATATTCTTCTCTGTAGATGCTACTATGTGCTAGGGAACTTCTTAGAACTGTTGGTATATTCTTACAACTTGTTACACCTGGGATATTCTTCTCTGTAGATGCTATTGTGTGCCGTGGTCCAAACAGGCCCATAAATGTGGTTGAATAGCAATACATTCAAGTGGCAATTACACAAGGGACAGTCACTGTGAGATGTCCTCATGTGTGACTGTCCTTGTCACAAATGAGGACATCTCACAGTGACTGTCCCTTGTGTAATTGCCACTTGAAGGAAAAAAGCATTAATGTGGTTCAATAGCAATGTATTCAAGCGGCAATTACACAAGGGATAATCACTCTGAGATTTCCTCATTTGTGACTATCCTTACAGTGAGTGTACATTATCATGTTGTCTTTACAGTGACTGTCCTCATTTGTTGAAGGAAAAAAGCATTAATGTGGTTCAATAGTGATGCAGAGTAGTCAGGGCTTTTAGAATATACAAATATACATCCTTAACTCTCATTCCACCAAGGAAGAAGGAATTCCAATGGTTGAAATGTGAGTTAAGGTCTTTACATCAGTCAAACCCTGAAAATGAGGGTTTGTAAACAATGCACAGAAAATTTGAAATAACTTAGATATAAAACAAAGAGAATCAATCAAACCAACTTCCAAAGCATCAGATGTCACTATTACAACTTCCAGGCAAATTTTATCATCCAACCACCATCCGTACAGCCGTAAAGAGTTCGTTTTTCACCAGAAATGCACTAAAACAGGGTTATTTTTATTTTTTATGAAAGCAAAATGATTACAATACTGGTTCTCTGTCTGTCTTCGACCATTTGAAGCCTAAAATAGGCTCTCCAAACGTTGGTTCAACCATCTAGGTGGTTAGAACAGTTTATCCAACAAATGTCAACTTTGCTAAGCAACTTTTAAAGTTGCATTACAACTTTGCAAACAACTTTGCCGAGAAGGTTAAAAATGTGTTGTGAAACTTTAGGAACCTTATTAAAGTTATTTTGGACCTTCAAACTTCTTAACAACATCTAAAAGACACCTAATAAACACTTACTATGCTCATTTCATCCAAGGACTCAAAAGATGCCCAAGGTTTATAAGTCACCAAGGGGTCTTGTGTCCAACAAGTGGATGTTTATAAGGAGATAAGATCAATCCTTAATATTTATTACAAACCAAGAAAACATCTAAAACTCCTATTCTAATTTATTGTCATTCAAAAAGACTCTGATTTGTCATTCAAAAAGACTCTGATTTGTCAATCAAAAGGACCTTTCACCAGTCAATCCTTCAAAGCTCCAAGGTGAAAATCTTATGTTCCAATTGATAGGATTTGACTCCTTGGCTTCATGGCAACTTCCTTCAATCATGGTGTCTTTGGCTTGCATTAGGGATGCCCCTGCATCAAATAGCAATGCATTCAAGTGGCAATTACACAAGGGACAGTACATGCCCATTAAAGTTGGTGTTTTGTTATCCAGCATGACAATGGAGACAACATACTCTGTGTCAATTTTACTGATCAAATTTCCCTCCGCCAGGAAAAGAAACAATCTGGGTATGATAAGGTGAAATTTTGTAGTCCTTTTGGGTATGATAACAGTTCCAGTTTCCAATAAGATGGTTCATTTTTATAATCTAGCTTCAATTTCTCTTGTGAAAATCTTTTTTTCATTTTATGGGTGGTAAAATATAATTATTATGCTAGAGGTGTGTACTTATGGATGATAATGAAACAAAATGATAAGATTTAAGACTCTTGTTTTTTTTTTAAATAGCAATTTAAGTTTCCTTCTATTATAAATTACTGTTTTTCTATTTTTTAATGTATCTTTCCAAATCTTTTATATCAATTTTATTTATGAAATATAAATATATTAATAATGTTTTAGTGTTTTTAGGATTAGTTTATATCAATTCTATGTATCATCATTCGTCATTCAATTGTCAGTATTATTAATTTAGACTGTGCAATTGTAGAACTACTCGAATATGGGTTGGATGGATACTCAAGCAGGGGAACCCTCCTCAAATATCTCAAGCAGTGAACTTGGAAAAATGTGTCCTGAAGGAACCCTTTCCATCAGAGAGATAAAAGTACAAACAAGTAAAAGAAGCAGGCTCTGCAAATATGTTTTTGAGAAGAAAAATGATAGATTATTCGAGTATGGTTCATGAGGTATATCTAAAAAGACATTTTTTTTCTTATTATAATAAAAGAGGAAGTTGTGAATGTCAAAGTTGAGTGAAACAAAAATTATTTTCATCAAATTTTATTAGGCTTGCTTTTGGGAATAGTTTCTTACAATATTGCTATTAAGATTTTTATTGTGTAGTTTTTAGATTAGGTTTATAAAATTATATTTCATGAGTAGTGATTCATATTAATCAATTAACAATACTTTTGGAAGGTATTTTCAATGTGTCAAATTTTGATATTTTTACAAGAATTAGATTGTGTAATTTTTTTCATTAAAGTCATTGACTCATATTTCATAAATAATAGTTCTCATGAATCCATCTCTTATAAGATTAAATAGTCTATTTAGGAAGTATTTCTGATAGTATGTCAAATTATGATATTACTATTACCATTAGATTGCATGGCTTTGAAGTCAACCTCGTTGACCCATATTCTTCTCTGTAGATGCTACTATGTGCTAGGGAACTTCTTAGAACTGTTGGTATATTCTTACAACTTGTTACACCTGGGATATTCTTCTCTGTAGATGCTACTATGTGCCGCGGTCCAAACAGGCCCATAAATGTGGTTGAATAGCAATACATTCAAGTGGCAATTACACAAGGGACAGTCACTGTGAGATGTCCTCATGTGTGACTGTCCTTGTCACAAATGAGGACATCTCACAGTGACTGTCCCTTGTGTAATTTCCACTTGAATGAGGACAGTCACTGTAAAGACAACATGATAATGTACACTTACAGCCCGTGTACATTATCATGTTGTCTTTAGAGTGACTATCCTCATTTGTTGAAGAAGAAAAGCATTAATGTGGCTGAATAGCGATACATTCAAGTGGCAATCACACAAGGGACAGTCACTGTGAGATGTCCTCATTTGTGACTGTCCTTACAGTGAGTGTACATTATCATGTTGTCTTTAGAGTGACTGTCCTCATTTGTTGAAGAAGAAAAGCATTAATGTGGCTGAATAGCGATACATTCAAGTGGCAATCACACAAGGGACAGTCACTGTGAGATGTCCTCATTTGTGACTGTCCTTACAGTGAGTGTACATTATCATGTTGTCTTTAGAGTGACTGTCCTCATTTGTTGAAGAAGAAAAGCATTAATGTGGTTCAATAGCAATACATTCAAGTGGCAATTACACAAGGGACAATCGATCACTGTGAGATGTCCTCATGTGTGACTATCCTTGTCACAAATGAGGACATCTCACAATGACTGTCCCTTATGTAATTCAAGTGGCAATTACACAAGGGACAGTCACTGTGAGATGTCCTCATTTGTGACTGTCCTTACAATGAGTGTACATTATCATGTTGTCTTTAGAGTGACTGTCCTCATTTGTTGAAGAAGAAAAGCATTAATGTGGTTCAATAGCAATACATTCAAGTGGCAATTACACAAGGGACAATCGATCACTGTGAGATGTCCTCATGTGTGACTGTCCTTGTCACAAATGAGGACATCTCACAGTGACTGTCCCTTGTGTAATTTCCACTTGAATGAGGACAGTCACTGTAAAGACAACATGATAATGTACACTTACAGCCCGTGTACATTATCATGTTGTCTTTAGAGTGACTATCCTCATTTGTTGAAGAAGAAAAGCATTAATGTGGCTGAATAGCGATACATTCAAGTGGCAATCACACAAGGGACAGTCACTGTGAGATGTCCTCATTTGTGACTGTCCTTACAGTGAGTGTACATTATCATGTTGTCTTTAGAGTGACTGTCCTCATTTGTTGAAGAAGAAAAGCATTAATGTGGTTCAATAGCAATACATTCAAGTGGCAATTACACAAGGGACAATCGATCACTGTGAGATGTCCTCATGTGTGACTATCCTTGTCACAAATGAGGACATCTCACAATGACTGTCCCTTGTGTAATTCAAGTGGCAATTACACAAGGGACAGTCACTGTGAGATGTCCTCATTTGTGACTGTCCTTACAATGAGTGTACATTATCATGTTGTCTTTAGAGTGACTGTCCTCATTTGTTGAAGAAGAAAAGCATTAATGTGGTTCAATAGCAATACATTCAAGTGGCAATTACACAAGGGACAATCGATCACTGTGAGATGTCCTCATGTGTGACTATCCTTGTCACAAATGAGGACATCTCACAATGACTGTCCCTTCTGTAATTGCCACTTGAATGAGGACAGTCACTGTAAAGACAACATGATAATGTACACATACAATGAGTGTACATTATCATGTTGTCTTTACAGTGGCTGCCCTCATGCTGTATATTCTTCTTTGTAGATGCTACTATGTGCTAGGGAACTTCTTAGAACTGTTGGTATATTCTTACAACTTGTTACACCTGGGATATTCTTCTCTGTAGATGCTACTGTGTGTCGTGGTCCAAATGGGCCCATAAATGTGGTTGAATAGCAATACATTCAAGTGGCAATTACACAAGGGACAGTCACTGTGAGATGTCCTCATGTGTGACTGTCCTTGTCACAAATGAGGACATCTCACAGTGACTGTCCCTTGTGTAATTAAGTATTGTGGGGAAGCATTCTAAATAACCAAAGCCGCTAACAATAAATTCAACACAGATATGTCCTCATTTCTGGGTATTTTAGCTCTCTAACAGCTGAATACCAGATTAAATAATAATGACAAAAGAAAAATAAACCCAACGTACTCAGAAATTGTAGCTGTGATTTTGCGGAGGGAATCTCTCTCGGCGCTGTTGAAAACACAAATGACAACCCGCTTGATTTCGCGGAGGGAATCTCTCTCGGTGCTGTTCAAAACACAAATGACAACCTGCTTTGTTCAAAACACAAATGATAACCCGCTTGATTTTGCGGAGGGAATCTCTCTCGGCGCTGTTGAAAACACAAATGACAACGTTCCTTTTTTTTTTTGCACTTATATCCCGACCAACATAAGGTCCATTTGTAATACAACATGATAATGTACACTTACAGTGAGTGTACATTATCATGTTGTCCTTAGAGTGACTATCCTCATTTGTTGAAGAAGAAAAGCATTAATGTGGCTGAATAGCAATACATTCAAGTGGCAATTACACAAGGGACAGTCACTATGAGATGTCCTCATTTGTGACTGTCCTTACAATGAGTGTACATTATCATGGTGTCTTTAGAGTGACTGTCCTCATTTGTTGAAGAAGAAAAGCATTAATGTGGTTGAATAGCAATACATTCAAGTGGCAATTACACAAGGGACAATCACTGTGAGATGTCCTCATGTGTGACTGTCCTTGTCACAAATGAGGACATCTCACAATGACTGTCCCTTGTGTAATTCAAGTGGCAATTACACAAGGGACAGTCACTGTGAGATGTCCTCATTTGTGACTGTCCTTACAGTGAGTGTACATTATCATGTTGTCTTTAGAGTGACTGTCCTCATTTGTTGAAGAAGAAAAGCATTAATGTGGTTCAATAGCAATACATTCAAGTGGCAATTACACAAGGGACAATCGATCACTGTGAGATGTCCTCATGTTTGACTATCCTTGTCACAAATGAGGACATCTCACAATGACTGTCCCTTCTGTAATTGCCACTTGAATGAGGACAGTCACTGTAAAGACAACATGATAATGTACACATACAATGAGTGTACATTATCATGTTGTCTTTACAGTGGCTGCCCTCATGTTGTATATTCTTCTCTGTAGATGCTACTATGTGCTAGGGAACTTCTTAGAACTGTTGGTATATTCTTACAACTTGTTACACCTGGGATATTCTTCTCTGTAGATGCTACTGTGTGCTAGGGTCCAAACGGGCCCATAAATGTGGTTGAATAGCAATACATTCAAGTGGCAATTACACAAGGGACAGTCACTGTGAGATGTCCTCATGTGTGACTGTCCTTGTCACAAATGAGGACATCTCACAATGACTGTCCCTTGTGTAATTGCCACTTGAATGAGGACAGTCACTGTAAAGACAACATGATAATGTACACAAGTACCGTGAAGGTAGTTGCAAGTTACGGCTGTTTCATTGCATACCCGAAACAATGAAGATGTTACGGTCCACAAAACGTTTGTGCTTGAAAGATGAACAAATAAAATTAAACTTCTAAATAACCAGAGCCGCTAACAATAAATTCAACACAGATATGTCCTCATTTCTGGGTATTTTAGCTCTGTAACAGCTGAATACCAGATTACATAATAATGACAAAAGAAAAATAAACCCAACGTACTCAGAAATTGTAGCTGTGATTTCGCGGAGGGAATCTCTCTCGGCACTGTTGAAAATACAAATGACAACGTTTCTCTACATTATCATGTTGCCTTTACAGTGACTGTCCCTTGTGTAATTGCCACTTGAAGGAGGACAATCACTGTAAAGACAACATGATAATGTACACTTACAGCCCGTGTACATTATCATGTTGTCTTTAGAGTGACTATCCTCATTTGTTGAAGAAGAAAAGCATTAATGTGGCTGAATAGCAATACATTCAAGTGGCAATCACACAAGGGACAGTCACTGTGAGATGTCCTCATTTGTGACTGTCCTTACAGTGAGTGTACATTATCATGTTGTCTTTAGAGTGACTGTCCTCATTTGTTGAAGAAGAAAAGCATTAATGTGGTTCAATAGCAATACATTCAAGTGGCAATTACACAAGGGACAATCGATCACTGTGAGATGTCCTCATGTGTGACTATCCTTGTCACAAATGAGGACATCTCACAATGACTGTCCCTTGTGTAATTCAAGTGGCAATTACACAAGGGACAGTCACTGTGAGATGTCCTCATTTGTGACTGTCCTTACAATGAGTGTACATTATCATGTTGTCTTTAGAGTGACTGTCCTCATTTGTTGAAGAAGAAAAGCATTAATGTGGTTCAATAGCAATACATTCAAGTGGCAATTACACAAGGGACAATCGATCACTATGAGATGTCCTCATGTGTGACTATCCTTGTCACAAATGAGGACATCTCACAATGACTGTCCCTTCTGTAATTGCCACTTGAATGAGGATAGTCACTGTAAAGACAACATGATAATGTACACATACAATGAGTGTACATTATCATGTTGTCTTTACAGTGGCTGCCCTCATGTTGTATATTCTTCTCTGTAGATGCTACTATGTGCTAGGGAACTTCTTAGAACTGTTGGTATATTCTTACAACTTGTTACACCTAGGATATTCTTCTCTGTAGATGCTACTGTGTGCTGGGGTCCAAACGGGCCCATAAATGTGGTTGAATAGCAATACATTCAAGTGGCAATTACACAAGGGACAGTCACTATGAGATGTCCTCGTGTGACTGTCCTTGTCACAAATGAGGACATTTCACAGTGACTGTCCCTTGTGTAATTGCCACTTGAATGAGGACAGTCACTGTAAAGACAACATGATAATGTACACAAGTACCGTGAAGGTAGTTGTAAGTTACGGCTGTTTCATTGCATACCCGAAACAATGAAGATGTTACGGTCCAGAAAACGTTTGTGCTTGAAAGATGAACAAATAAAATTAAACTTCTAAATAACCAGAGCCGCTAACAATAAATTCAACACAGATATGTCCTCATTTCTGGGTATTTTAGCTCTGTAACAGCTGAATACCAGATTACATAATAATGGCAAAAGAAAAATAAACCCAACGTACTCAGAAATTGTAGCTGTGATTTCACGGAGGGAATCTCTCTCGGCACTGTTGAAAATACAAATGACAACGTTTCTCTACATTATCATGTTGCCTTTACAGTGACTGTCCCTTGTGTAATTGCCACTTGAAGGAGGACAGTCACTATAAAGACAACATGATAATGTACACTTACAGCCCGTGTACATTATCATGTTGTCTTTAGAGTGACTATCCTCATTTGTTGAAGAAGAAAAGCATTAATGTGGCTGAATAGCAATACATTCAAGTGGCAATTACACAAGGGACAGTCACTGTGAGATGTCGTCATTTGTGACTATCCTTACAGTGAGTGTACATTATCATGTTGTCTTTAAAGTGACTGTCCTCATTTGTTGAAGGAAAAAAGCATTAATGTGGTTCATTAGCAATGTATTCCCAGCATCTGTACCTGCATCTCTCTTATATACTACAAGTTACTTGCCATCAAAAATTGCAGTTCCCTCACGTGACATTGATGGTGAAGTGTTCTTTTCAAAACCATCATCTGTGGTTACCAATGCTCCTGTTTTAGGCAATAAGTTTGTTGCATTCCATGAGCCATTGGTCAAGTTTCTTCTACGAGCTTCTGATGCCTCAAAATCTAAGCAGCGCCTACGCATGCCTCGTTGTGGTTGATTATCATTCTGTACATGAATTATAATGAGTAATCAGTTTTGGGCCTTGGAATCTTGTATGTAACATGCACAGGCATTTCATGGCTAAATGAATCTATTTAAAAGCATCAACTTTTCTTACATGATGCTGGATACATAAGTAGAACAAGCGTATATCAAATTGGAAGCAATCAGAACTCCACAATGACATATTATTTAGAGTACTCTTCAGTTTAAGTAATAATGCATATATTGACACTGTAAAGACAACATGATAATGTACACTCACTGTAAAGACAACATGATAATGTACACTCACTGTAAGGACAGTCACAAATGAGGACATCTCACAGTGACTGTCCCTAGTGTAATTGCCACTTGAATGTATCGCTATTCAGCCACATTAATGATTTTCTTCTTCAACAAATGAGGATAGTCACTGTAAAGACAACATGATAATGTACACTCACAGTGAGTGTACATTATCATGTTGTCTTTACAGTGACTATCCTCATTTGTTGAAGAAGAAAAGCATTAATGTGGCTGAATAGTGGCAATTACACTAGGGACAGTCACTGTGAGATGTCCTCATTTGTGACTGTCCTTACAGTGAGTGTACATTATCATGTTGTCTTTACAGTGGCTGTCCTCATTTGTTGAAAGAAAAAAGCATTAATGTGGTTCATAAGCAATGTATTAAATTAATTTTTTTTTTTTAATCCACCCACGGGCGTCGCAATTGCGACGGAAACCCGTCGCAAGGCGATGCAGGCGCCCGTCGCAATTGCTTGGGAGGTCCGTCGCGATTGCGACGGCCCTCCGAAGCCATGCGACGGGGGGGCAACGGCCATGCCGCTTCTTAAATCTTAGCCACATTGCGACGGATAGGTGTCTCAATTGCGACGGATACCCATAGATGTCGCAATTTGCGACTAAAAAATAGCGACGTCTATGGGTGTTGCTATTGTGACACATAGCTGTCGCAATTGCGACACATAGCCGTCGCAAAATGGCCCAAAATGTATTAGTGTGAGGACACCTTGTACATAATTGTCTCCACCTTTGGAGAAATGTTAGGAAAGGTTCCCCTTGTCGCTGTTTCAAATTGCAAAGATCTTGGATGTTGACTAGATGCTGAATATTATGAGAGTAATGTTGGAGAAATAGATTAGCCATTTCATCAAAAGTATTAATGCCAGTGGGAAATTGCGAAAATCACTCCATAGCTGGTCCATCTAAGCTATGAGGAAATAGGTGCATAAGATAGGTTTGATCATGCATGAATTCCATGGATAAAGCACCAAACTCTCTTAAGTGATCTTGGGGATCGGTAGCACCCAAGTATTTGTCATATTTAGGAAGCTCTACACCTTTGGGAAAAGGTGGCATGTGAAGACTCCTATCAAAGGGGAAAGGAAAAATGCTTTCCATTGTGAATTATTGTGTGGGTTTGTCCTTATTCTTCACAAGTTGGCTAATATGATCTTGCATGTCTCAGACCATCTTTTGCAACTTAGCGGTCTCAGTTTCTTCTTCTTTGGCCACAAGAATTTCAACCTAATAATCTGAGGGTAATTTGGCCCCTTGCTTGGCCAGCTCAAGAAAGTATTTTTCCTTCTCCTCTAGAATAAGGATCTCCATCATCTTGATAAGACCCTTGTTTGCTTTCACAGCATCTATGTCATTTTGAGTTATTGTGTCATCACCATCATTGCCAAGAATCTCACAAATTCTTGGGACTTGATCTTGACTCTGATCATAAGGAGGAGGATGATAGTGATATGTTGGTTGACCACCTTAGTCTTTGTCTTGAGCTTGGTGTTGATTTTGATCATTCTAGGATTGATCATAATGTTTCTCATTTTGAGGTTGAGCATGACGTTGTTCATTGGAAGATTGACCAAGATGCTAATTATTCTAAGATTGATCATAAGTTTGGCTGTATTTGCCTAGTTTGAAGTTGAATGGATCTCCCATCTTGTCGTAGGACTATGCAACAAATGAAGACTCAATAAAATGATATGAACAATGTCGAAAGGGCACAGCTAAGGTAACCTTTGGTGTGTGAATAGGATCAAGAGGGTCAACAAGTTCAAATGAGTTGATATCATCAACAAGATTGATAGGTTCAATGATTGGACTACTCCGAGGAAGTGGTCTTCCAAAGTTATGAAACAATGAGTTATTTTGGAAGAATGAGTTGTCCTGTTCTTGAAATGAGAAACTAGGTTGCACTTGAAACAATAGATTAAAACACTCTTGGAACACTAGAGGTAATGATTGAGATGGGTTATCTTTCAAAGTACTCAACGAAGAACTTGAGGATCCCTCACAATGTTCAAATTGCACAATAGGTTTGGGACAACTTGTTTCCTGATTATGAGGTCTACCTCTACCTTGACCGGTATTACAAATGGGATAAGTGTTTCCACTTCTAGTCATGACAGTCATAGACAAAGATGCAATGAGAGAAGACTCGAGATAATTCTAGAACTCTATTTCTAAGAATAACGAAAAGAAGATAAAGGCTAGAATAGCCAAGATGTGAGATGCACCCGACATGAATCGTCAAGAGTATGGATAGAACAACTGAGATAAGACTATCATGATGCAAGGTACAAAAGCACAAAGAGATAAGATAAATAAAGGAGAGACGAAACAAGTCAAAGTAATAATCAATCAGTTCTCAACTTGAGACACTTAGTTTCTAATAGTGAATGACATGAAAATAGACAAACAAACCCCAGATAAAAATTAGATTGGGCAGAAGTTTGACCAATCAATAAGAAATAGCTCTCTATTTTTAAAAATAGGGTACAGGTTTGCATGAGATAGTGTAGGGTCATGTGAGAAAACACTAGGATTCACGTGAGAGAATCTTATCTCATGCAAGAAAATGCTCAATTTCTGAAACTTCATGCGGGAAAATACCAGTTTTTGACAGTTCAATGCAGATTTCAAGATAAAGGATAGATTTTGGGACACAGCGCAAATGGTTTTCAGACAGAAAATCTAGTTTCTAGATATTTTAAAGGATAGTTTAATCAACAATCTCATTTTGAAGGTTTCAAGCATGAAGGTTTAGAACAAGCAATAATGACACAAGTAGTCGCAAACAAACCTACCAAGGACAAATCAACTTGGTAGTATAATGGGAGTCTTTGTTTAATCATGATGGACAAATTTAAGACTTGATAACAAACACATAGTTATCCCTACAAAAAAAATGGTGAGAAGACAAAACCTTTGCCCTACTACTTATGCACATGCGTTGACCTCACATAGCCATGTCACCCCCTAGAGGGCACCCATGTTTTTGGTGTTTCCAAGGACTCATTAGTATATGTTCAAAGGTTACCCTTGAAGCATGGGTCAATGTCATCTAACACCTTCAAGTGGCTAGGTGCATGTCTATGGTGAGAATTTATGGGAGAGATTCTTCCCCCTCCCTACGTAAAGATTATGTCTCCTTTCAGAGGTGATCTGGTTAGGCAACTAACTAATAAAATTTTTTAGTGGGCTTCCATTCACACTAACCTTAGGTGCCCCTAATATAGGGTTGAGGCCTAGCAGCCACACCAACACCCAAAAGTCATACACCCCTGCAAGTAGGGCTAGGAGTGGCACCGCTCAGTACAACAGACGGAGCCTTTTCAAGATGATAGTCAAAATCAAGAGAAGGAAGTTAACATGGTTTTTGAGTCTTTAGACTCAACAAAAAATTCTTTATTATAGTGAGGTGGAATCACTGGTGATAGGTGCGTACTCACTTGGGTTGTTCCCGGAGGTTCAACTTCCGGCAGGCCCTCTAAAGGTGACACAACTTGGCTTGGATTCGAGGGTCAGATTTTTTGATTCTCTCAAAGAGAGAAGAGCATACTTCTCTACCTCTTCACCTTACCCAAACACATCAAGCATATTCATCATCGAGCTAGTTCCACTCCACCAAATCCACAATCTTTTGGGTTTATGGTTCTCTCAAAGAGAAAAGAGCATAATCCCCTGGCAAGTAGATGTGCTAAAGATTCACTACCTTGTTTTGCTTCCCTAGGTATCCATCATTCTAGCAACATCTGGGTCTCAATTTCATTCATGGGCATCACGTCCATGTAATGAAGAGCCTATTCCCCTACTTTTCTATCAAGACCCTTAATAAATTTTAACAAAGCCCTAGTTATACTATGTGAATGAAAAATAGTAAACAAGCACAACATTTTTAAATGATCTTCGACAACTGTCTTGCAAGAAAACTGTTAGCAACTTTTATATGTCTTTGATAATCGACCTACAGACCATTGTTACACTGTAGCAGAAATCTGGAATATGAAAGCAACAACATAAAGTAAATGTCAGGAAAAGTAACAGTAAATTATAGAATTTGGAAAATTTAATGACTGACAGCAAAACTTCGCGCGAGAAAGTATTGCACTATGCATGAGAAAATAAAAGGACCTGTGTAAGAAAGTGTCTCTTCATGTGACAGAATGCTATTGGGAGAAAATATTCACATGGAACGCTTTGCAATCTCATGCGAAATTATGTACATAGTGAAGTACAGATGCACGACAAAGTTCAAATTCCTTATCAGAAAATTTTTTAGAGTGAGGCCAGAAATGAATTTTTTGCCCCACGGTGGGCACCAAAATGTTTATAGTTGAACATGGACCTCTAATCCATCCATATACACAACATATTCATTGCTCGATCATCGAATCATGAAGATAAGTATGAATTACTCAATTAGTAAGATTCTATCGATTTGACCTATTGCCTTCTAATTAGCCAGGGTGTTTGAATTACTCTTAGAATGAGAGCCAACAACCAAAAGACCAAACTAATATGAAGGATTTTGAAATCTTGAAAGATAAACAAATTGCAATTAATCTAAGAATGAAGTGAAGATTTTAATCTAAGAACATGAAAGAGATATGAAAATTAATCTAATAGAAAATAAGAAAATTACACTAGTATGAGAATGCAATTACACTAAATAAGAACTAAACTAAAGTGCAATGAAAACTTGAAAGTATGAAGTAATTGAGACTAAATTTTGCTATAGTTTAGATACTCTCACAATTGCCTTTTTTCGAATGAGGAAGAAGGTTCGTAATATAGAAAATCTAGGAGAGAGGATGAACAGGTTATTGAAATGAAACGGTCGACTCTTCATTTCCCTTTGAGACAAATATTGAAGAATTACTTAATTAAAAGAATGAATTATTACCACATATGGGTGACCCTTCGAATAATTTGAATTATTAAATCCAAATAAAATAATCCATTCAAATAACCAAACAATATTAATTCCTTTTATGTGTATTAGCTAAAGGGGGTGAGTTTAATTTAACTTAAAGCACTTAGGACTTTAGAATTAAATCAATTTATCATAGGGATTATTTAGCTAATAAAGTTGAATACTTAAGAATTAATTATAGTGTAAGATTAATGTAATTTAGAGTTTTTGCAATTGACACCAAGTCAAATAATGTCAGGTAGGAGAGAGAAAATTACCTAGTAAAATAGGACTTTAATGATGTAAAATTGAAGAAAATGCACCAAAATTGATTGAAATTATAAGGTGCCATTTTGGGGTTATTACAATCATGTAATCAGTGAGTGATCCTTCATTCTACTGGTCTGCCATGCATCCAAACATATTGGAAATACACAATACAATTATAACAAGTCTTTCAAAATCCCCCTTCCCTCAAGGAACACTATCAACCATCCCTTCCACATAGCATTTCACTGTTGTATGAGTGGATTGTGCAAGAATAGTTAACATTAAACAAGGAACAAACTTCTCAACACATCTTGGAAACCATTGAATTCGATAATAAATGAAACCTAACACCAACACTATTCCTTCCATTCACTTCTACCAAGAATAAAGAATTTAATCCATTCAACATTACATATAATCATTAGACAGTTACATTTCCTTACTGTGTAGAGGAACATTCACGACCAAAATGATCAAAACTACTTTCACCCTTGCACAAGCTATTCCAAACTTCGAGTAAAATGATCAATATGCTATATCAAATCATTCATATTCATAGTAACCATTCGAAGGATCATTTTTTCAATGAGCCCTCTGAATGTACCCCTGCGGTAGAGAAAGAAAACCTCAAAATAGAGAAAGAAAACTTAGTAAAACCAGTCTATGCCATTGTTTATGAGGGAAACTTAGTCACAACATCAAGTATCATCTCATCATGGTCTATTCACCATATTTCAACACCCCATTCACTCTGATCTATTCAACTTGCACCATTCTTCTTCTCTAGGACTCAAAGGCTTGAAACAGTATATGTGGTAAAAATTCATGAAATACTAAAGAAGACCTGCTATTTGTCAGACAAATCTTCATTGTCCCCCACAAAAAACTAAGTAATAAATACTCTACCCTTAATTTGTTTAACAATGCACCATATTAGATAAAGTAGGTTCTAAGACACATGGCACAAACTCTCTTCAAACTCACAATGTGTTGCATGTGTAGTACAAAACTCATGAGATTCTAAAGAAGGCCTCACTCTTAATGAGTTATAAACATGCCATTGTTTCAGTTTTGCTTGTGAGTTATGATAATTTTTGTAAGCATGCCATTGGTTCAGTTTAGTGTATTCATTTTTGTCAAACAAATCTTCATTGTCTTATGATTGTCTTCTTTATATACTAGCATGTATTAATTAGCTAACAAATAAAGAAGCATTTAGACAATCAGAAGATAATGAAGATAATTTTAAATGCATCTAACACAAAAAATTTTTACAAAACTGAACCAATGGCATGTTTACAACAAAGAAATAGAGTGATAATAATATGCTGAAAATTGTATTCTGTTTAATACACGCCAAAGGACCAGTCCCAACAATTTTTAAACATACTTTATCTAATATGATGAATTCTTAAACAATTAAGGTTAGAGTAGACATAGTTATCACATAGTTTTTTTGTGTGGTACAAGATTTGGTTGATTAAGAGTGAGGCCTTCTTTAGAATCTCATATAAATTTGGTTGATTATGATGAGAAGAAAAACATAATTCATTAGTTAAATTTTTCAATTTCATGTATTTTTTCTCCTATTTATTAGGTGCATGAGTTGAACGTTGAATGTAAGAGTCTTATAATGTTGTGTTACCTTTGGATCTCAAGTTTTTGATACTCCTATGATGATCTTTCTCAACAAGTATTTTATTCTATTATTGTTTTTTGAATAACATATTGTGGAAATACAAAATTGTGTACTTCTACAAGATAGTGAACACAAAATTGAAGTATCAAACAAGACTTGATCAAGTTGCAGGTGGAACGAGCACTCAAATAGTAATTAATGTAGAATAATAAAATAAGTAATCTGTCGTGTCTACATTTTGTTATTTTCTGAGATTACATCCATGTTCTATATTCATAGAATGGTTCAAAATTGAAATTTACAATTCAATAAAAGTACTAACGAGTGTTGTTCCCTGCACCCTCAATCAACAACTTGCCTCCATTTGTGGTCTCAAGTTGCCTCCATTTGTTGTTCCCTGCACCCTCAAAAAGAATTAGATAGGCATATTTTTCATTTTAAGATCAAAGATAAAGGCCCCCTTTTTTATGCGCGCACACACACACAACATATACAACATATACAACCTTCACCATGCAGATTTGCCTAAGCACTAGTGGGACCTTATACCCTGCAACAAATGTATTATTATGAAAATCATCACAAGTCCTTTTGTTGCCGGGTCTAGCTCCCAGTAGTGCTCGGTCAAATTTGATGCATTGTAGGGATAATATTTTGTGTATAATATATATGATATTTTATTTTGATTTACAAACTACTATATTATTTGAATATCTTTCTTTCTTGCCACAATAGGAAAGAGTTTGAGGTGGAAGAATACAATAGCAGAAGTGTTTCAATTTGGTATACTATACTACAACATCATTTCATAACTAAGTTTTCAATTTCTATATATAATTAGGTTATAGATAATCTAAGTGAAGAAGGATCATGTCAGACAATCCAAGTGAAGAAGGTAATGGGGATGCAATCAATAGATTGTGGTCGAACTTGAAAAGAAAAGGTGATGGAAAATGTTATTGTCCCTGCAATATTTGAAAGGGCTTAAACACTAGAAGATTGCTAATCAAAAAAGCTAAGAGACATTGTAGGGATAATGGTCACATTGAAGCAGGGTTTGATTATCATGAATTGGTAAGTTTTTCATTATATTTATTTAACAATTAATATATATATGAAATACACTTGATGATGAGATCATTATCATGGTTTATTTGTGTTCATCATTTTTATATAGGTCAACCTCCCCAATGTAGTATGTCATATGGACCATGGAAGTGTGAATATGGAGAATATGGCTTTGGAAGTGGATGATCATGGAGGTGCAAATATTGAAGCTGAAGATTATGATCCCATGGAAGATGATGATGATGCGCCAGATGATGGTACTAATACATTGATCCATGACACATTTGGTATTGGTGCAACTGATGATGATGATTAGGATGATGTTGATGTCATCCATGATATACCTCTACTTGAGAAGGAAACCACGCCCCTTTATGAAGGCTCCCAAAAAACTCTTCTCTCTACTATATTGTTGTTGTTGAACTTGAAGATTACGAATGGTTTATCCAACACAACAATGTCACATATGCTAAGGTATGTCATATATGTGATTATAGTAATTAAATGGTGAAACATGTACCATAAATATTGTTAATATTAACAACTTATATTTTTTTCTATAGATTGATAGGTGAGTTTTTGTTACCACCATCGAATATTCTCCCTCACTCATACCGAGAATTATGTGCCACTATGAAAGATATTGGAATAGAGTATCAAGCAATAGATGCTTGTCCCAATGATCATATTATTTATCATAAAAAACATAAATTTGCAATAGAATGCCCTGAATGTCATACGAGTAGATATCGAACAGATCAAATAACAAAAAAGGTGGCTCACAAGGTTCTTCGTTACATCCTCATTATACCATGTTTGCAAAGATTATTAAAGTGTAGTAGCTTGGCACAATTTATGGATTACCATACACATAATAGGAGTTGAGATTGCATTATTCGAGTGCCTATGGATGGTTCTATATTTAAGGACATAGAGGAAAAGTGACCACACTTTATTGAAGAACCTCGAAATCTCAAGGTTTTAGTGGCAATGGATGGTGTCAATCCATTTGGAGAGCTAAGATCTATTTACTCTATTTGGCCTATTTTTGTCATCAACAATAACATTCCTCCATGGATGTCAATAAAGAGGGAGCACATTATGTTGGCAATGATTGTTCTAGGTATTTGATCATTTAATAGTTATCTGCATGTAATTATAAATTTTGCAGTAAAATAGTCACAATAATTATGTAATGTTGATGTTCATTCAACTAAGTAAATACCAAGTTAAAGATATGAATGTATATATTGAGCCTCTTATTGATGAGTTGGTGGAGTTATGGAAAGGTGTCACTATGTATGACATCTCTAGACTAATACGAGACAGACAATTTCAATTCCATGCAATGCTTGTATGGACAATACATGATGCCCCGGGGCTAACACATTTTTTTGGTATGTTATGGTGAATTCAAGTTGCACATGATAATTTTAAAAATAAAAATTAACATATTTAATCCAATTGTATCATTATCTTGTAGCTTTTCAAACAAAGAGAAAATTTGCATGTCCAATTTGTGGTCCAAAGATGAAATCTCATCATTCAAAAAGTTTAGGAAAGCAAGTGTTTGATGAGCATAGACACTTTCTCCACAAAAATCATAACTATCAAATTACTGAAAAACATCTTTTCAATGGGAAAGAATAGACTACATCTAAGCCATGGAGAATGACACCTCGCCTATGGAAGTTGGAATATAATAGAATTAATCGTCAAGGTACTATCATTCTACCTAATGGTTTATGTTTAGAATTTGTATATTTTTATTGTGTTTTGTTTGTTGATTATGTGATTGATGATCGTGAATGTCGTCAAGGTCCCACTACTGAGCACCTTCCAAAGGGACTAAAAAGTTATCCCAGACAATTTAGTAGGTTGCCCTACTACGAGCAGCTAAAAATTATGAATTTGTTTGATACTATGCATATTGGAAAAAATGTAACGGAGACATTGTGGAAGACATTGGATGGAAGGCATGACAAAGAAAAAATTGTCAAAATTTGTAGTGACATTCATGAATCCAATCATGCAATGAAAAATTTCATTGAATCAAATAGAAATGGAGAATGGAATAATATAAGTGCCCTTCCTTGGTTATTAACAAAACAATAAAGTAATGCCATAAAAGAAGTCATACGAAAAATTTGATTTCCCACAAGATTTTCTGCAAACATAAGTAGTACCATATCAAAGAAAAGTGAATTTGGGCCAGGGTTGAAAATGCATGATTGGCATACCTTCATCAACGTAAGTCATGTTCTTTCATATTTACAATATATTTGTAAACTACATGTACTTCTCATTGTATTATATGAGAAAAGAATGACATAATTATTTTTATAATTGTTGCAGTGCGTGCTACCCCTATCTCTCCCAGAGAACTTCAACAATAATATCAAACAAGTGATATATGATCTTGGAAAATACATGAGGTAAGCAATGATATATAGTCAATTTATTGTATATATTGTAAAGTCTTGTGTTTATATATTTTTGTGTCTTGAATGTCTTGTAGGTGGTTGTCATCTAAAGAAATCCATAGAGAAAATATAAAATACTGGAAGAGAAGAATTCATCATCTAATGTGTGAAATGAAAAAGTGTCTACCTTCAACCTTTTTCAATGCACAAGAACACTACCTCATACACCAAGTTGAGGAGATTGAAATGTGTGGACCCATACACACTCATTCAATGTGGATGGTTCAGAGGCACCTAAAATTTTTGAAGGCTTTGGTTTGGCAAAGAGCACGTCCTAAGGGTTCTATGGTGGAGGGATATATGGTATACTAGACTATGGTGTACATTACTGAATATCTTCCAAAGTTTGCAGCAAAAATCCATATAGATAGTATTTGGGATCTCGACACCATTAGAAAATTCGAAGGGGAGTACTTGGTGGGGAAAGGTAGAATGAGTAAAGTGAGAGGCAATAAATTATAAGATGTTATTGTAGCTGTTAATTAATTCTTAATCTTCAAAATTAATCAGTTGTAAGTCATCTATTTATTTTTTGTACAGCTTCTCGAGAGTGGGATGCAATACATTTGTATATTGCAAACAATCAAGATTGGATGATGAAATGGATTGAATGATGTCATCATTTAGATTGCACATTAACATGGGAAGTTGTGTCTTCATTGATTAATGAAGCTCATCATAATGGAGATCCAAATGTTACGCAAATGGAAATAGATTTAGCACATGGTTTAAGAGATTTCCAAGTACGTATAAATTTGTTAATCACTCATATATTTATGAACTCTTGATGCATTAATTTATACATGGTTTACATATTTTTGCAGGTCAAACACCACAAGGCTATGTTTTGCAATGGTCATAAATTTCACATCAAAAAGTTGGATGACACCAAAAAAACTTGTGATTTTGGGATAAGTGCAATCTTTCAAGTGACTAATATTTCATCCAGAAATGATTTACATCCTCGAGAGTCTAAAAATTGATACTATGACATTTTGGATGATATACTTGAGTGTGACTTTAATTCCTTCAAATTAGTTATCTTCATCGTTAGATGGTATAGGCTGTGAATTAATCAAAATGATCCTGATAGAACTATTATTGAACATGACAATAGATTTCCAATGATTGATACAAGGTGGTTTGAGCCAGTTGGGGATGAACCCTATGTTCTTCCAAGCCAATGTGAGCAGGTATTTTACTTAAAGGTTCCACATAAATTGGGTTGGTCATTTGTTGTTAGACATGATCGAAGAGGAAGGTCGATGAGGTATAATGCGATGGAAGAAGAAGATTGTGAACAACTAGAAGATGATGTAGATGATGATCACGAACAATAGTTAGTCAATGATTTTCCTGACACAACTTTTCTTGAAGAAGAAGAAGATGATAATGATGATGATGCTACTGATGATGATGATGATGATGATGATGATGATGTTGCTAATGATGATGATGATGATGATGATGATGATGATGATGATGATGTCGATGATGATGATGACAATGAAGATGATGACAATGATGGTGGTTGTGGTGATGTCGGCATCAAAGATGATCATGGTGATTAGTTGGATGAAGAACAAGATGAATGAGATGAATGAAATGTATAGTTATGTGATCACTTCTTAATCTATTTAATATTGATTTCTTGATAGAAATGTGCAGTTATGCAATCAATGCTTAATCTAATTAATTCATGATGTACTTACTATGGGATGCTTATGGTTTTTAATGTACTTACTATGTGGTTTTGAGTATATGTATCATGAATTTTTTAGCTAACATTAAATAATTGAATTACATATGTAGGTACCCGGACCCCTTCACGAGCATCCCACACAGTCTCATGGATTGACAGGTATAAGTCAATACACCCTATAGAGATTAATGTATTTCACAATTTTCAAAATATCTCACATTACTTGCTATCTCTCTCATTTGATGGAGTGTAGGTAGCAACAAATAGGTATTTGTTAGATGTGTCTTCCTTGAGCAAAGAAAGTGAGTCATTTAAAATGTCTGAATTAGGAAGATCAACTAGAGGTCAAAAGACTAGAAGGAAATTCAATAAACACATGAAAATTTCCTTGCTCAAGGGGGGTCATGTTCTTATGATGATGAGAGAAAAGATGACATCAAGGTGCCCTCTAGGTACTAAAATCTATAGAAACAATGGGTCCCCAAGGAAATTCTGCCAATAAACACTGATTTTACTATTAAAGGCAAGATATATCGTATTGCACCATCATCAATACATGGTTTGGGCATATTTTCCATGCATGGCATAAAGGTCTCTTACAAAAAATTTGTTGAATTGATGGAGTATGTTGGACCTTGTTATGATTACAAAAGTTGGATGCGAATTGCTCAATATAAAAAAAGTATGCGTAGGTATGCACTCTCAGCAAATTATATTCAACAAAAAGACAATGAGCAAAGTAAAAGAGTGGCTATATACATTGATGGAAGGCCAAAAGCATTAGGGAATATTGTAGGTTTTATAAATAGCATGCGACCTCTGTCAACTATTAAGCAACCCAATTGCATATTTGAGGCGCGCAAAGGAAATCATGTATTTGTATGTGCGATAAAATTAATAAGTGCAGGGGAAGAGTTGCTTATTGATTATAATTTTAATCGCATAGATACAAATGATGTCACTATCATTAGGGTGCAGGTACATACTATGTACCATTAAATAATTGAGTTTTTTTGCCAACCACATTTAGAGAGTCTCCTCACCATCCATCTCATCTCCATCATCATCTTCTAATAAAATTTATTAATGTAGTCCTTTCTAATTATTGGTTAACTTTAAATAATAACACAGGACCACAATATGGAGCAACCATGTAGAGGGGACAATGATGATCATGCATGCACTTCTTCCCAAAAGATAAACCTCTTTGTTATTATACTACAAATTAGATAGAAGCAAAATGTTAAATAAAGTTTTTTATTATATTCTTTTCATCACTGCTTTAGATTAATTCTAATAGTGTTAGTAATATTGTTGTCACAGACAGGTGGTCAGCAGAGAAAGGGAAAGGAACTTGGAGTCCCTGAAGAGGATTCCTTTGATAAGGATCTAGTTGTTGATTTGGGTACTTGTGATGAGCCGGCCTCTGCATTTAAAAAATGCCTCCACAAAATTGGAAAAAGATTGGCTGAATTGGCATCTATATCCCCTCTGACTCTTGACTCACAAAAGAGGGCAACTAAACTGATGCACCTATCTCAAAATTATAGAGTAAGTATTAATGTAATTTTTAATTATAACAAAAGTTCAATAATAGTTTTTATGTTATAGTAGTCTTTTATGTCATTAAAAAATAAGCGGATGTGTTACTTTTACAGCTTTTTTTGCGTAATTTTGATCCTCACAGCCATGACGAAGGTACTATAGCTGGTTCAGGTAGATTGCATGTTCGACTATATTTTTTTTTACTCTCTAACAATATTGTCCATGCTAATCACTAGTTTTATTATGCTTTAACAATCTTATTCTTCAGCACGTATCAATGATCATTTATTATTGCCACCTCATACAATGATAGGCTCAGATGTACTGCATCCTAAAATGTTGACAACATGTAGCATGGCCACAAACGCCATGGCACAACCTACTCATACATAGATTTTATTTTCTCTATCATTATATATATGTTTATTTCCCTTCAAGTGTTCTTTCTTAGGGCCATTTTGTAATGGATTCAATTTATGCAACAGGGGATGCAACACTTGATGGTGATTTTCCTGGATGTACTAGTATTCCTAGTATAGGAACGGTGAAGGATTGCATGTTGCTTGTGAGCGAAGAAGGAGTTCCCTTGAAAATAGAAAAACTTCTAGGTACTTTAAAGATTGGACCTTTCTTTTACTATACAATCGTATGTTAATTGCACCTTGCATTCAATATGAGAAACTTACATCTATTGTATTCTTATTTTATACTATTATATCCTTTGACTAATGATCCCATGATTATTTTGTAGGTAATGATTTTTTTTATAATAAACTTAATGACAAGTGTTTGTGGATAACCAGACCCACCATTTGTACAGGGTGGAACATCATATCCGAACTAAAACCCCAATCCACTATTTTGATTTCATATCATTGCTAGGATGGTTATCATTACATCCATTTTTGAATCTAACACTATTTTCTTTCTTAAAAGGTGGAAAACCCAAAATCAAAAGTTAAAGGATGATCTCATAGAGAGTATGAAAAACTTTTTTGGACCTTGTGCATTTGAGAAGGGTAAGCTCCTTCAAAAAGTTGGGTTATGTTTGAGGTATATTAGGGACTAGTACAAGTTTAAATTAACCAAAAATCTAAATTACCAGTGCCCGCCTTGCATTCCTGATTTAGAGTGGAAATCTCTTATTTTGGATGCGAATGTGAAAATTGAAATAAAAAAAGGAAATACACCACCAGAGAACAGAAGAAGGTATGTGATACTGTTAAGAATGTAATTGTGTCCTCAATACTCTTCATATTTATATGAACTAACATATTTCAATCTCTTCATAGATTTTCTGACACATCAAAGGAAACAAAGGGAAGACTACAAAAGCACGGGAAACACAAGCTAGGCTCTAGTGATTATTCAAAACTTGTTGCATGAGTTGTAAGTGTTAATATTGTCATAATTGAATGAGGAAAAATACAATCTGTAGATGGCTTTTAAAACTGAAAATAATTCTTTGATCTTTATAATATTTATTTATAATTTGAAATCTTTTTTTGTTTTGATGAAACAATAAAATAAAATTTGACGATACCAAGCAAAAATGTAGGGTGTGGATTTTAATGTAAGTCTCACAGAAGAGGATAAGAGAATTGGCTTCCAACAAGGCTATAAAGCCATGGCAAAAAGAATAAGAAGTGCACAAGGTTCTACTGATGGATCCATCGTAGTAAGATAAATAGATGATATTTCAAATTTAATTATTTACCAATTAGTTTATTTGATGTTAAGTTCCAACATAAAGTGAGTAAATTTTTTTTAAGTAAGAAAACAATGATAACATGAATGTGTATGAAATTGAAATGCAACCTGCTGATTCTTGTCATACACAACCTGTGTGTCTTGATGACAATGAGGATGTGCATCACAGTAATACAAGTAAAAGTCTTAAATTGATTGGTGTAGTAATACTTATTTAATTGCAATTGGTGTTTGGATTAATGTAACAATTTGTATTGTAGCTTTAGAGAGTGTAGAGGCCGTTGTTAATGAGCAAATTAAGGTTGAGGCCGAGGCCAGACAAACTAACCTCGATGTTGATGAATTGACTAGATCAGGTAAAGAGCTATATGATTATGCCCTATAAAGTACTAAAATACTTTAAAATGTTTTTAATTTTTTTAATTATAATAAAATGTTTTTAATTTAACCCTTTTATATGTTATTGCAGATGACCCCCATTTGCATCAACAAAGAACTAGGCATGCATTGATATCTAATGAGAGGGTAGATGATCATCATGATCATATCGATACTCCTCTTAATGATTACTTCTTAAAAATTAGAAATCAAAAGAAAAAAAAGAAATGATTGTCATCTATGTACCTTAATTGATAATGACTAATTTTTATATGCCAATGAATTTAATTATGTGGTATTGAATGTTCATAAATTTTATAATGTGTTAATGAATTTTATCATGTGATAATTAATGAATGTCACATTTTATTAATGTGTGAATGAATGTTATCATGTGATAATTAATGAATGTTACATTTTATTAATGGATGAAATAATGAATGAATGTTAGATGTTAACAGGGAATTTAGAGTGATGTTGGGGGGGGGGGGGGGGGGGTGGGGCCAAATGAGCTTCCACCTTCATGTGATTGGCCCTATTTAGTAAAAAATATAAAACTATTCTCGAAACAAAGTGAAGCTCAATAAGATTGTTCCTTATATAGGGTCTCAAGTGTAGCCTTTATCCCACTCTCAACATTGCAAGGCTTCAAGTGGTGTTTTTAGATTGGTTTCTCCATCTCCCACTGACATCTTGTCTTTCTCCTAAGAACTCTCACCGAGCTCTGATACATGGATGAGCAGAAGATGTCCCTTACAGGCTACACATATATAATATGGTAGATCTAGGGAACAAATATACAACATAGAATGAGTCAACTTGAATCTATAGTTTCTTCATTCACAATGAAAATTCAAATTACAAGTCATATTTTAGATTTAATATTCATATTCATCTTCATCATGATCATAGCCATCACGGTCAGCATTTGGTTCAACTTCATTTGAACCACACTCCATGTCGGGTACCATTATAAGGCATGGAGTGTGGTCATACCCATGTTACCATAATAATGAGTTAGCCTATAAAATTATGAATAAAATACCTCATGTATCATATTTATAATACTGCAGGTGCACCCGAGATTGGCCCAAGCACCCAAGTTCCTACCAAAGGAACCCAAGTCGAACCTAGAGGAGAACAAAAGTAGAACCGGAACCCAGCCTCAAACAAAGAACCAGATAACTTGGCTTTTTTCTAATTCAAGTTTATTTATGAATTCTTCTCCAATTCCAACCTGATTATTCCATATTTTGTTTTCCAATTTTCCTTCTTCCTCACTCCAAATTATGTTATGTTGTTATTTCCTTTTACTAATTGTGCTATTTCAAGGATCACCACCCATGACTTGGTTAAGATGATGAATTTTGTCAATGCCTTTATTACCAAGGAATCACCACCTGCCATTAATGAATATTAATGATCATTTTTTCCTAAGGGTAATCATTGTTTATGTATGCTAATCACCTAAGTCTTTGGCTATGATTTGCATTATGTGAGGTTTGTCAGAAGTGGGGGTATGACATGCTAGTTGGATTATAACATATTGACACTTACACCATGAAGAAGATAAATGATTAAACAAAAAGAGAGGACCAACTGAACCATCCTGTGGTCAATCTATATCACATTGAGAAACAACATCAAGACTCTAGAATCAAACAATCAAAAGTTTCTTCAAGACCATGAATGATCAACAACATTCCATCAGAAAACAAAACACTAATCTATATTATCATTAAGCCATAAAATATGTTTTTAAAGTTTAGAAGAATCACAAAAACTTTCAAGAAACATAGTACTATCCAAAATGAATACCCTCCAAATGATTATGATGATATTGATGTTGATGTCTATAATTTATGTCTAATGATGATGTTGATGTTGATGTTGATGTTGATGTTTATAATTTATTTCACTTACTGATGCTTGCCTAGATTGAATTTTGAATTGTCAGGCTAGAGAACGCTTTCAAAGTTTAGGGTCTATTTTACATGATACTCTTAGTTACAGCTCAAATGCAACTCAACATATTTTTTTTATGTTGGGCAACCCACTACAAAAACTCATCCGCAGGTGAAATTTAATGTTGTGAATCTTGGCATTGTTAATGTTATTACTTTTCCTCACGTTTCATATTCGTGAAAATGTTTCTTGGCACTATCTTCTTTTTCAATTCCTATATTTGCATAATTTTAGATCATTAACTTAAGCATTACATGTCTTTGTTCAAATTTTATTCTAACGCTATATTATATCTTATTCTTATTACAATGTTCTTTGTTGTGGGGCAAGAGGTCAATCTTCATTGTCTTTATTGTGGGGGACAACGAAGATTTCTCTGACAAATAGCAGGGCTTTAGTATCTTATAATAACATGCTAAACTGATAAAGGTGTTATGGGCATTTAATCTAAAATTACTAATAGATTAAGCATATTATTACTATGCTTAATGTTCCATTTAAATGCATTTAACACAAAAAAAAAAAAATTTACAAAACTGAACCAATGGCATGTTTACAACAAAGATGTGTTGAGGAGTTTGCTCCTTGTTTAATGTTAACTGTTCCTACATGATCCACTCATACAACAGTGAAATGCTATGTGGAAGGGATGGTTGATAGTGTTCCTTGAGGGAAGGGGGATTGTGAAAGACTTTTTATCATTGTATTGTGTATTTCCAATATGTTTGGATGCAGGGTAGACTAGGAGAATGAAGGATCACTCACTGATTGCACAATAACCCAATTTTGAAGGGTCGTTGGGGGTTGAGGGGACAGTCAAGGTCTAGATGATTGGGCCACTGGAGGACCCTATTTCTTTGTATTAATTTCTATTCAAATTGGATGTATGGATTTCTTGTGAATTATTGGCTATTATGTATCCTACAACTACATCCGTAAATCTGCATATACTTCTCTAGGGTTGTAAGCCACTTAGAGATCAAAATAGAGAAACTAAATCAAAATCATTCTTTGTCCTATTTCCTTTTAACAAAGTCTCAACTATCAATGATACAATACATTTGATGCCCTAAGCTATCAATACAAATGATGCCTAGATAGAAGCTCACGGGCTATCCATTTGATAACCATAGTCAACATTTCAAAAAAATGGATATCCTTGAGCACAAGCACCAATAACATCAATTAATGGAGTTAAAGCACCAATAATATACAATGGCATCATTAAACATGCTAGTAATATCAACAAACATGAATCCAAACATTTGAAAACCAATGGCATGTTTACAACAAAGGTCTAATAGAACTCCCAACAATTCTTAAACATACTTTATTTGATATGATGAATTCTTGTAAGAATTTGCATATAAAAAATATTGAACCAAGGATCTAGAGGTTGAAGAAAAGCACAAGAGAAAATATGAATGCAAGGATGGATTGAATAGATCCAATGAATTCACCTTGATTGAATTGATGAACGTATCAATGTTCATATGTTGTGAAATGATTACATAATAGGCCTCCTTATATAGGAAAGGAAATAAGAGAGAATGATAAGGAGCTGATAAGCTATCACCTATGCTAGGTGTAATCACATGTCCACCAAATGTGGATCATCCTCCAATATGCAATAAAGTATGTGCATTGGATTAAGATGATAATGTGATAAGAGCACGAAAGGTGGATCTCACACACAACGAGGTATGCGAAGACAACTATCACACCAAAAGTGGAATTTCTCCTACACCATGTGCTTAATAGATGTGCACACTCCTAGGTGTCTCAATCACAAACTACTATGCAATGCATTAACCTAAGTAAGATTAAGTAAACTGTAATTAGGAATATTTAATTACACCAACATTAAACAATTAAGGTTGGAGTAGACATAGTTATCACACATTTTTTTGTGTGGTATAAGGAAGATTTGGCTAGGTCAAGTCTTCCTTCGTGCTAGCAGTCTACAAAATTAGACCTTTATTAACAATTGATCATATCAAATAACTAGTATGTTTAAGAATTGTTGGGACCGGTCCTTTTGCATGTATTAAAAAAAATAGAATTTTCAGCATATTATTGTGATTCTATTTCTTTGTTGTAAACATGTCAACGGTTCAGTTTTGTAACTTCACTATTGTATGAGTGGATTGTGCAGGAAAAATTAATATTAATCAAGGAGAAACTCCTCAACACATCTTGGAAACCATTGAATTCAATAATAAATGAAACCTAACACCAACACTATTCCTTCCATTCACTTCTACCAAGAATAAAGCATTTAATCCATTCAACATTACATATAATCATTAGATAGTTACATTTCTTGACTGTGTAGAGGAATAGTCACAACCAAAATGATCAAAACTACTTTCACCCTTGCACAAGCTATTCCAAACTTCAAGTAAAATGAGTAATATACTACATCAAATCATTCATATTCATAGTAACCATTCAAAGGATCATTTTTTCAATGAACCCTTTGATTGTACCCCTATGGAAAAGAAAGGAAACCTCAAAATAGAGAAAGGAAACTTAGTAAAACCAGTCTATGCCACTATTTGTGAGGGTACAGTCATGATAAGTGCCTCTCAAACCTCTCCAAACATGTAATATTATCTTTAAATACTTTATTGATCTCTTCTAAACATTAACCAAATCAAACCTACATTTGAATCCACACACAATAACCCCAAAATCAAGGGTTTTGTATCCTTTAATGAATCTCAGTCACTAGTAACGCATGGACAGTCAAACCAGTAGTCTCCAAAGCATTCAATAAGTGACACATTTTCATTGTTCTAAATATGCACTTGACATTAATGAAAACCCACACTGGTCCTCCCAAGCACAAGAAGGTCAAGGTCTGACTTCTTGTTGAACAACAAAGAAGAGAGAGACAGATAGAAGAAAATAAAGAACCAACTTACATAGGTTCCCTTAATCAATTGGAAGTAGAATTTAGATATGAAGGGCTCTTTAACACATACATAGACCAGTTGATCAAGCTATCAAATAAATATGGTAATCTACGTGTTGACATAAGTACTAATTATGATTATCAAAATTAATTGCTTTATCTTTTCAATACAAACTTTTATTTTAGTGTGTGGCTTGGAAGTAGGTTTTAATATTGTTAGTCTTAAAACCAATTCATCTTTCATTTTGGTTCTTTAAAATAAAAATTACATGCACAAACATCATATTCCATGTCTCATTTTGGTGCTTAAAATTGACAAGGTGGTTTACAGAATTGAACAAGACAAAAAACATTTGAGATTGGTGCAATAAATTAAACAAAGCAAAATACATTTGAATCTTGGTGCATCTAAAATTTAACAAGGCAAATCTCATTTGTTTTGGGTTTAGAATTGAACTCATCTGCTTTTATGGATGATAGATCAGTTCACATTTGACTATTGGTTCTTAATACGAGTGATGTGAGTGTTCCAAGGCTTGCTTGAACTGCAACCAAGAGACCTAGCTTGTCTCTTCTATGAACCTAATCTCCTCTAGGTCCTGATTGGCTTAGATGATTAACTAAGACCAATTACAACTCTTCTCTAAGATTTCTTAACTCTTGTGCTTCTCCTTGAAAGACTAACACCCTTTAGTTAGTTCAAATCCTCTCCTTCACTTAGAAAGCTCTAAGTGTTATCTCTTCACAAACTTCATTCTTCATTGCAGGGGTGCCCATCATCATGAAAACATTCCCAATTTTTTTATTTGAATCCATTTGATTGGGTCTTCAACCTTATCCTTACTGGGTTCAAGGATTCACCTTCAAATGGCCTAATTAGGCCTTTTTCTTGTAGCATTTACCAGTGACTTTTTTCCAATTCTAGCAAAAATTTCCCAAACACCTTCAAAATCTTAAACCATATTTGGATACCCATTTGGAATTTTTAAAAGATTCAATGGGTTTTAGGGTCTGACAACCTCCGTACACTAGCTTCCTACAAACTAGGACAAATAGGGCTAATAGGCCTAATTTCTAGGACTGACTGTAACCTTTCTTGTATCTTGCTCAAACATTCATCAAATGGATTGATAAGGACTCAATCCTCATAGCATATTAGGATATGACTATACCCTACCTGGAACTATACTTTTGTCATACAATACTTCTCTACCCTGCAAGAAATCTTCTTTTCTTCAATCCTAAACCTCTAACCGGGCACTATCAGCTTGCCTAAGGATTAGTAGTAAAAATAGCTCTCCATCTTCCTAAGACTCCTAATCCTAAACATATTTACAAAAATCACTCCCCTAACATATCCATCCAGCCTTAGGTGTTTCCCATGGCTAGATTTCATGGGGGACTCATGAATGCACCGACTGGTCAGGACAGGACGAGTGAATGCTCTAGACCAAAAATAATTTATTCAGCAATACAAAACTACTCAAATCAACTATATTCCTAAATGGAAAAGTCTTAGAATATCCTAAATAACACTAAACAATCATCAGATTGAGTCTTTCAATCCAAGAGAAGGCACTGTTACAACAAAAGCTTGAAATCTTCCTTGAAATAGTGTTGCAGAGCTCTATTACCAAACTCAAAATATTACAAAAAAATACACCCTCCTCGAGATTCGAGTCTTAGCTAATATTGGATGCCATCTCCATGATTCTAGGTCCTATTGGCTGATCTCCCACTTCCTATAGTTTAGGGGATCCAAAGTAACCGAGTTGCATGCAACATTTGCAATAAGTGTAAATGTTGTCATGACAACTTCTTTACAACATTTGGCATCTTTCACTTATGCCATCATCCTATTTCTTAGGACTACTAACCTCCTATATTTTGAGGATCCAAGATCATTAATGATCTTATGGCATCTTTACAACATCACTATGTGCTTAGAACACATTTAAGACTCTATTCTCACCTTAGGTTTCTAACACTAAGAAAATTAATAACAACTAACAATGGCTATTTGGGTGACCTTAGTCCTAATGAATAACTCACCTAGCCCACATTGCAATGAACTTCTAATGTCTTAAAAAAAATCAACAACCCTAACTTGGCTAGAGTCAAGTACAAGCCAAAACAACTAGCATCATGGAGGTTATCCTAGGTGTGCTCCTGCACCATCCTCCCCAAAGAAAAAAGTTCAATCTACCCTTGGATTGATTAGTCTTGGATCAACTCCCATCTTTTTGAACTCTGATTCCTTTATCCATGCTGCATCAGCATCTATTTTCCCATGCTTCTTGATGAGATGTTCTTTATACTCTTTGGTCCTAGTCTTTTTATAGACCCTTGTATCCAATACAATGTCAGCTCTTGTGACTATAGTAGGGGGTAATTGGAGATCTTCCACATCTTTGATCACTTCATGAAGTCTTTGATCCATATCTTGTTGTGGTCCTTTTTAATGGACTAAGTATGCAATGTTAAAGACATGGGACAGTCCACTACCTTTCGGTAGCTCAACTCTGAATGCATTATCACCATACTTAGCCAAGATAGGACAAGGACCTATCCTTCTCATCTACAACTTGTGAGGGACTCCCTTTTGAAGTCTTGATTTTTTAAGATGCACCATAACCAAGTCACCCACATTAAACTAAACTGTTCTTCTATGCTCATCCACCTTGGTTTTATGTTTCATGGTGTTCTCTATCAAGGTCTTCCTCACTGTATTATGTACCTCCTACATAGCATATGCAAAATCATCAGCATATCCACTTCCCTTCACTCCATCCTTCAAATCTCTTAGTTCATATACTCCTCTAGGATGTAGTCCATAGACTATTTCAAAGGGACTCTTCCTTGTGGATCTATTTATAGTGTCATTGTAGGCATATTCAGCTTGCCCAATCAACTGATCCCATTGTTGACCATACTCCTTGGTCAAGCAATTTAGTATATTTCCAAGGCTTCTATTGACAACCTCGGTCTGACCATCAATTTGGGGATGGTAGGTTGATCCAAAGGATAAGTTAGTGCCTAATCTTTGCCAAAGAGTCTTCCAAAAATAACTCATGAATTTAGTGTCTCTATCTAACACAATGCTGATAGGTAACCCATAGATTCTTACTATCTCTTTAAAGAAGAGAGAGGCCATTTGACTAGCATCATTAGTGGTCTTGCATGGCACAAAGTGAGCCATCTTGTTGAATCTATCCACAACCACATAAACACTATCCATGCCTTGTCTTGTCTTGGGTAACCCAACTACAAAATCCATACTCAAGTATTCCCATGGCCTAGTAGGTATAGGTAGTGGTTGGTAAAGGCCTGCATTTGAAGAAGTGCCCATGGCCTTTTTACATACCACACAACTTTCCACATACCTCCTAACATCAAGATTCATCCTTGGCCAATAATAGAACCTTTGAACAAGTTCTTGGGTCTTAGTGATCCCAAAATGACCACTCAAAGCACCATTATTCTTTTCTTGTATCAAATTCTCTCTAATAAAGCCTCTAGGAAAACATAATTGATTCCCTTTAAACAAGATATCACTTTGCAAAGTATACTCAACATATCTACTATGAAAATGATTCTTGTATTCAACACATACCTTATAAATATCTACAAAATCTTCATCATCAGCATATAGATCCTTGAAGTGATCTATCACCATGCTCTTCAACTGAATCTCTTGGATTGTGAGAGCTCTTCTAGACAATGCATCTACCACTTTATTGAGGAATCCTTTCTTGTGCTTAATATTAAAGGTGTAAGCTTGTAGATATTCAACCCACTTCATGTGCTTGTGACTCAACTTTTCTTGTGAATTCAGGAAACTAAGTGCTTGATTATCTGAATACACAATGAATTCCTTGGGAAGCAAGTAGTGCCTCCACTTCCTTAGAGCTTGGACCAATGCATACATCTCAAGGTCATAAGAAGAGTACTTCTACTTGGCTTCACTTAAATTCTCTAAATGAAAAGCCACGGGTCTACCCTCTTGGCTTAGAATAGCCCCAATTGCCACATTTCTAGCATCACACTCAATGGTGAAAAGCTTCTCAAAGCTTGGTAACACCAAAATAGGTTGGGTAGATATCTTTTCCTTCAACAACTCAAATCTCTTGTTAGCATGCTCATTCCATACAAATTTGGTCTTCATCCCTCCCTTAATAGTATCCAACATAGGAGCACAAATTGCACTAAAATGCCTTATGAATTTCCTATAATATTGTGCAAGGCCATGAAAACTCCTTACCTCTGTTGTTGTCCTTAGAGTAGGCCAATTCATGATAGCCTCCACTTTTCTCTTATCCCATTTTAGATTGCCATGTGATAGAACAAATCCAAGGTACACTAGCTCTATTTTGATGAACTCACACTTCTCCAAGTTGATCATCATCTTCTCCTCATGTAGCTTCTTGAAAAAAATATCAAGATGTTCTAAATGCTCAGTCTTTGTCTTGCTATAAATAAGTATATCATCTTGATATACTACCACAAACTTGCCTATGTATTCTTTGAGGACTTCATTCATGAGCCTCATGAATGTGGAGGGGGCATTGGATAATCCAAATGGCATGACAAGCCATTCATACAAACCTTCATTGGTCTTGAAGGCTATTTTCCACTCATCTCCTTCATGTATTCTTATTTGGTGATAGCCACTCTTCAAGTCTATCTTTCTATAGTACTTATCTTCACCTAGACAATCCATTAGGTCTTCAATCCTAGGGATAGGGAACCTATACCTTATGGTTATCCTATTGATATCCCTTGAATCAGTACAAAGCCTTGAAGTTCCTCCTTTCTTAGGTGCAAGGATAGTGGGTATGGCACATGGACTAATACTCTTTCTAATGAAACCTTGGTTTAGGAGTTCTTGTATTTGCCTAGCAATTTCCTCATTTTTTTGAGGGGTCATCTTGTAAGCTACCTTATTGGTAAGGGTAGCTCCTAGGATAAGGTTTATCCTATGACTTATGGCTCTTTTAGGGGGTAAGGCTGATGGTTGTCCATCACTCACTATACCTTGGTAAGTCTGCAGCATGCTTTGAATCTCCTTTGGTAACTCTGTCTTCTTAGTCACCTTGCCTACATCTCCCTCTCCTAGTCTTAGCACAAATGCATAGCCAACTCCTTCACTCTCTTCCATGGCTTGTAAGAACTCTTTTTCACCCACCATAAGTACATTTGGACCTACTATCTTCACCTCAGCATCTTCCAATAGTGACTATATTTTGAAGGTCACATTGTCCTTCTTGAAAGAATAAGAATTATTTCCTCCATCATGTATGGCTTGGCGATCAAATTGCCATGGTCTACCTAGGAGAAAATGACATGCATCCATAGGCAAAAAATCACACAAAACTTTGTCTTTGTACCTTCCAATGGAGAACTCCACCCATGCTTGTTCATTCACCAACACATGTTGGCCTTTATTGAGCCAAGTGACCTTGTAAGGATGGGTGTGGGGTATCCTTGTCAAATTTAGCTTGTTGACTACTTCCTCTGACACAATATTGTCCATAGAGCCTAAATCAATGATGACTCTACATACTTTCCCCATCATCTTGCACTTTATCCTAAATAAAGACCTCATTTGGCTTGGCGCTTCCTTCACCGTCTCCTTGATCAAATTTCTCCGCATCATGAGGTTCTCTCCTTCCTCTGAATTCAATGGTACTTCAGCATGTTTGTCTGCTACATTAATCTCATCATGAACTAGGTTAGTTCTCTTGTCACCTCCTTGTGAAGAACTCCCTTTCTCTAGACATCTATAGGTAGGATGTCCCATTTGATTGCAATGGTAGCACTTCATATTGGTGAAGTAGTTTCCTCTTCCTCCTTGTCCACCATTCCTTCCTCTAGAGCTAGAGTTAGAACTTCTTCCTCTACCACCTCTACTAGAGCTTCCTTCTTGCTGCTCACTGAATTTTATGTCTCCTTGAGTTCTTGATTCATAACTTCTTCCACCATAGCCACCTCTTTATCCTCTACTATCTTTGTCTTTTCCTTTACCTTTGGAGGTTTGGTCTTGCTTTCTCTTACTTTTCTCTTCTATCTTCAAGGCCATTTGATAGCATTGGCGAATAGTTTTGAAGTTCACTAAACTCATTTCTTCTTGAATAGACCATTTGAGGCCATTCAAGTACCTTGCAAGCTTAATGCTTTCATCTTCAACTACTTTTGATCTAAAACATAGCTTTTGAAACTCCTCGGTGTAGGCTTGGTCATCTAGATATTTTTGTCTTAGATTATGTCTCCTCCTATGCATTTGAACTTCATAGTCATCAAGAAGGTAGGTCTACTTCACTTTAGTTACCATGCCCTTCCAAGTAACTATAGGACCTTTTCCATCCCTTTCTCTCTCGGTTTGCACAAACTTCCACCAAGTAAGAGTTGAACCTCTTGGTCTAGATTTGGCCACCATAACTTTTTGTGCCTCTGAGATACCATCACACTCAAAATGGTTCTCAATTCTATTTATCCAATCTACAACTGAATCTCAATCCATTTGTCCACTAAATAGTGGCACACCTTCCAAAGCTTTTCCACTCAATGCCTTTAGTACCTTTAAGAATGGCTCTTCAGGAAGAACAGGGTCAAGTGTTGGTACTTCCTCCTCCAACTCTAATTCCTTCTCCCTTGCTTCTTTTTCTTCCTTTTGGTCAATTTTATCTTTGGCCTTATCTTCTTTGTCTTGGACTTCACCCAAGAGCTGCTCCATTTGAGTTAGTCTTTCCCTTAGCAACTTGTTATCTTCTTATTGTTCCTCAACCTTCTTGGAAAAATTAGCATTAGTCACCATTTATTTGGCTTCTTCTGACACAAAATAAGTATTCTCTCCCACTGATTCAATAGGCTAAAACATCCACCACAAGCCTGATCAATTGAAGCTCTGATACCAATATGATGTGAGTGTTCCAAGGCTTGCTTGCACTACAACCAAGAGACCTAGCTTGTCTCTTCTAGGAACCTAATCTCCTATAGGTCTTGATTGGCTTAGATAATTAACTAAGACCAATTCCAACTCTTCTCTAAGATTTCTTAACTCTTGTGCTTCACCTTGAAAGACTAACACCCTTTAGTTAGTTCAAATCCTCTCCTTCACTTAGAAAGCTCTAAGTGCTATCTCTTCACAAAATTCATTCTTCATTGCAGGATGTCCATATTCATGAAAAAATTCCCAATGTTTTTATTTGAATCCATTTGATTGGGTCTTCAACCTTATCCTTGCCGAGTTCAAGGATTAACCTTGAAATGGCCTAATTAGGCCTTTTTCTTGTGGCCTTTGATGGAGTTAATGAAAAACAACCCACAGTTCCTAAGAACACCTACATGCAAACACCTATCACAAAAAGAGAGAGAAGCAAATAGCTATGGAGGCCTAAACGCATTGATCCATGAGAGAGGAGAAATCCTTGATGTGCAAAAACAAAAGTTGCTATCAATAATGAAATGTCAGAAAAGGTTAAAAAGTGTTATGAGATCCATCCTTATAAAAGGAGATCAGAAAACCTAAAAAGGTAAAACCCTAGGTTGCATAATAATAATTAATAAAGATAATTAATTATTCTATGCCTAAAGTTTAGCTTAATTCGAAAGAGGTAATAAGTGACTAAATAATTAAATCAACATGATTCAATTAATCAGTAAACACTTTATTACTCTAACACCCCCCCTTAAGATAAACTTTGGGACAAGCTAAAAACCTAGAAAGAACTATTGAAAGCAAATGGGTCCCGACAGCAAAGGCCTAATCAGGTACCCAAGTACAAAAGAGAGTCTCTACAAACCCAATAAATAGAGAAAACCACATGGGAAAAACTCTACTCCAAAAAGAGACAAAGACTAGTCTGAAGGACTGAAGAAGCCTCCAAAACTAGGAATGTTCCAAAAAAATAGGAACAAAGATGAACATGTACAACATCACTGAAGCATGAAACTAAAAACTCTGTCAAGAAGAAACTAATGATCTGAAGATCCTCCACAAAAATATGACCAGGTAGAGAAGACTGTAATCTGCATGAGTGCCCTCAAATAACACTACTTGAATCAGGAGGCAAACAAAGGCAAACAACTAAACTCGAAGATACAGATGGCATAAACACCAAAAGCCTAAAGAGCTGATCAATCAAAGCAAGAAGAGTGCATCCAAAAATAGGAAAGAAAAGAGTGTCCATATGGTAAATGATCCATCTCACCGGAATGCATAGGTACCAGCCATTGCAACTGCCTAGTACATAGGATCAAATACTGAATACATAGCTCACACTATCGAACCAAGGAAGTAGTAGAACCATCAATAGAAACCCCCCCATACTGCTGACTAGGGAGTAATGACATGTATACTGAAAAGAGCATCCAATATGAACTGCATGATGAAGATGAATCTGGAACATCGAATGTGCAGAGAGAGTACAAACACAAATAAAGATACTTGAGGCTAATGTCATGGAGCAACACTCACATGACAAAAGAAGATGGAAAACAAAGGCAAACATCAAACCCCCCTAGCACTTTATAATGGAGTGCGAGTACAAATAGCACGAACATGTGCAAGATCTCATCAAAGTAATAGAATCGCACTTTATCTCAATGCGTGTGCATAAAAGAATGCTACAAAAGTGAATTATACACTACTCAAAGAAGATCAAAGGTTGCTGAAACAAAAGAACAACCTAAGACGAGCCATCCCTCAAAGGGAAGAGATCCCAGGACCTAAAACAACCAAGATATCCACCAGACTACAAAAAAGAAAGAATCTAAATAAAATGAACTTGGAGTAGAATCTAGAAAAATTACTCATAGCACTGAAAATCTCTCTGAACAAGCATTCCAATGATATATCATTTTCTGAAAACGGAGTCTGGATGTGCAAGATAGAGCTCCCGGAGTGCAGAACTAAAGATCTAGCTTTGACAGAGAAAAACATCATTAGAAAAATAAAACCAAAAAATATAACCTCTAGATCTGGAAAGATCTCAGAATCATTTTTCTGACGATATCTCGTTTGCCAAATTTCAACACCGTATGCTCAAGATATGAGCAAAAAACCAACAGTTGCACTGGAGGGCCCAAAGAAGGTGTCTACAAGGATCTGAGGATGGGTGATGTCAGAAAAAGGATGAAAAACCACATGAAACCATCAAATCTAATAAAAGCTTAGAAAGAGCTTTCTGATAATATCTTTTTTGCTGAAACGGAGCCCAGATGCAAGAGAAACAGATCCCAGAAGGCAGGAGGTCTGAAACACCATGATCACAGAGAACATCTAACTTTGATAGAAAAAAAAGAGCATGAAAATGGAAAAAACAAAAAACCATACTAGTAGTTATGGATCGGGCTCAGAATTAGCTTTTCGACGATATATTGCACGCCCAATTACAATCCTAGATGCCTGAGATATGCGCAAAAAGGCCCAAGTACCTCCAAAAAGCTCAAAAAATGATCAAGGGGTTGCTAACATTAGCAACATACGAGCTTTAAAATGATGGCCAAATGGCCATCATAGGAAAAACTCTTGGGGGCTTAAGGAATAGAGTCTTGGTCACGTGGGTGACCAGGGGCTAAGAGCTGGGCCGCAGGGGCTGGCAGGTGGTCACGTGTGTGACCGGGTGCTTGACAGAGCTGGGCAGAGTGGTGCTAGTGGCAAAGGTGCCAGCACTGGTGGAGTGGGGACCGGCGGAGGTGGAGGCCCCTAAGTGCAGCAGTGACGGAGGTTGCAACACCGGCAGCGGCGCAGAGCGGAGACCGCAAGTGGGCGGAGAACGCGGTGGCGCAGAGACCACGGGTGGGCGGAGACCGCGGTGGTGTGGTGGCCGTCTGGTGTTGGGCTGCTCATGGGTGGCCATTGGGTGGCACACGGGCTGCCCAAACAAGAATTTTTTTTTAACAATCGCTTGCGTCAGCATGCCTCGGAGTGCATGCTAGGGCCATACAACCCTAGTATGTAAAAAAATTTTGCCTCAGAAGTGAACTTGTCCAAAATTGACAAGCTTTATATGGATTTTACCTATCTCGGGTCTTCTGGATGTAATCATGAGGTTCATTTGGGTCAAAAGTGCTCCAAAAAATACTAATCACCTCAAGATCTGTGCCGGGGCTGATTGCAAAAAATTTTCTCACAAATTCCAACTGTGTCCAAATTGGACAAATTTTATATGGATCTTAGGGTTCTTGGATGCTCTGAATACAACCATGAGGTCCATTTGAAGCCAAGATGACCAAAAAAATATCCCCCCCCCCCCCCCCAGATTTGATAAGAAATCATCTCTAAAAATGTAGATCTGACAAACACGGCCAAATCTCTCAGGAAGAGGATAGGGGCAAGTAGATCTGAAGCTCTGGTACCATGATGGAGTTGATGAAAAATAACCCATAGCTCCCAAGAACACCTGCACGCAAACACTTGTCACAGAAAGAGAGAGAAGCAAACAGCTATGGAGGCTTGAATGCATTGATCCACGAGAGAGGAGAAATCCTTGATGTGCAAAAACAAAAGTTGCAATCAATAATGAAATGTCAGAAAAGGTTACAAAGTGTTATGAGATCCATCCTTATAAAAGGAGATCTGAAAACCTAAAAAGGTAAAACCCTAGGTTGCATAATAATAATTAATAAAGATAATTAATTATTATATGCCTAAAGTTTAGCTTAAGTCGAAAGAGGTAATAAGTGACTAAATAATTAAATCAATATGATTCAATTAATCAGTAAACACTTTATTACTCTAACAACCTTTACCAGTGACTTTTTTTCAATTCTAGGAAAACTTTCCCAAACACCTTAAAAATATTAAACCATATTTGGATACCCATTTGGAAGTTTTAAAAGATTCAGTGGGTTTTAGGGTCTGACAACCTCTGTACACTAGCTTCCTACAAACTAGGACAAATAGGGCTAATAGGCCTAATTTTTAGTACTGACTGTAAGCTTGCTTGTATCTTGCTCAAACATTGATCAAATGGATTGATAAGGAATCAATTCTCATAGCATATTAGGATATGACTATACCCTACTTGGAATTGTACTTGTGTCGTACAATACTTCTCTACCCTGCAAGAAATCTTCTTTTCTTCAATCCTAAACCTCTAAACGGGCACTGTCAGCTCACTTAGGGCTTAGTAGTAAAAATATCTCTCAATCTTCCTAAGACTCCTAATCCTAAACATATTTACAAAAATGACTCCCCTAACATATCCATCCATCCTTAGGTGTTTTCCATGGCTAGATTTCATGGGGGAGTCATGAATGCACTGACTGGTTAGGACAGGACCAGTGAATGCTCTAGACCATAAACAATTTATTCAGAAATACAAAACTACTCAAATCAACTATATTCCCAAATGGAAAAGTCTTAGAATATCCTAAATAACACTAAACAATCACCAGATCAAGACTTTCAATCCAAGAGAAGGCACTGTTACAACAAAAGCTCAGAATCTTCCTTGAAACAGTGTTGCAAAGCTCTATTACCAAAATCAAACTATTACAAAAAAATACACCCTCCTCGAGATTCAAGTCTTAGCTGATATTGGATGCCATCTCCATGATTCTAGGGCATGTTAGCTAATCTCCCACTTCCTATAGTTTAGGGGATCTAAAGTAACTGAGTTGCATGCAACATTTGCAATAATTGAAAATGTTGTCATGACAACTTCTTTACAACATTTGGCATCTTTCACTTATGTCATCATCCTATTTCTTAGGAATAATAACCTCCTATATTTTGAGGATCCAAGATCATTAATGATCTTATGGCATCTTTACAACATCACTATGTGCTTAGAACACATTTAAGACTCTATTCTCACCTTAGGTTTCTAACACTAAGAAAAATAATAACTAAAAATGGCTATTTGGGTGACCTTAGTCCTAATGACTAAATCACCTAGCCCACATTGCAATGACCTTCTAAGGTCTTAAAACAAATCAACAACCCTAACTTGGCTAGAGTCAAGTACAAGCCAAAACAACTAGCATCATGGAGGTTAGCCTAGGTGTGCTCCTGTACCAACGAGTAATCGTGTGTTTGTAGTTCTTGGTGCACTTGCACAATCTACTAGATTAGCAATGATTTTTTTTAATTTTTAGAGAGGCCTTTCTAGAGGGTTCTCTTGACCCATTATAGAGGATGACCTCAAATTGGAAAATCCTTCTGGTTAGTGTATAAATAATACTCTGAGTAAATCTTGGTCTTATCTCCTCAACCTCGAGTGAGCTGTGTTGATGATAGCCTAGACCGGGTGAAGCAGCCCTAGGTAGCCAACATGGTCAACTAGGCTCTTAAGTGAATTACACACATACAAACTAATTGAGAAGATGCCACAGAACTTACTATAACCCTTTTAAATAGAGGTCACCTAGTTTACCTCTAAATATTTGTCTTATTATAGTGCAAGCGGAGGCTGAAAAAGAATCTCCCCCCAAGATTCCCATCATATATGTCCCATGGATATTTGTTACGAAATAGATCTTTGTTAAGAAGGGAAACAATACCTAGAAAATGCAATAGCATAGGAACCTTCAAAGGCTTTTTAGCTCTAGTTGTGTAGCACTTATGTTGTGTGAGATGACGGAAACCCAATTAATGGGCCTATAATATTTTAGATGAAGCCAAATTTCACCCTAGATTAAATTTCCTATATATTTCTTCTGTTGTGATTGACTTCATGAAAATTTGTAGCTTGAAAAAAAAATAAACATACACAAATCTTTTCTCTTTGAGTCAGTCCTGTAGCTACACATTGATTTTAAGTTTGTTCAAATTGGTCTTACAACATTTTTCCTACAACAATTGGTCCTACAACATTTTTCTAACAATATTTTTCCTACAACAGTTGGTCTTACAATATTTTTCCTAAAAGCTTTATCCTACAAGAATTGGTCTTGATACAATGAACAATTGTGATATTGCTACCATGATTCTACTATGTAGTTTTCAAGTCAAACTCATTGATCCATGTTTCATGAGAAGTGGTTCACAAGAACCCATCTCTCATGAGAATGACTAGAACACTTAACACTCATTGCATCTAGGTGATGCTGATAGGGGTAAAGCATCATACCTTCCCGAAGGTCACCCATCCTAATATTTATCCAACTAAAGTATTCTTAACCATGGAGTTTCCTCCAAGGTTAAGCCCACTTTTCTTAATACACCATTTATAAAATCTTCAGCAAGTGTTGTGCCTTGTGAACCATTCACTATAGAGCCCTTTTTAGCAATATCACAATTTGACTTGTACAAAATATATCCTACTTATCAAGATGAACAATATTATTAATAGTCCATCTTCAAAGAAAAAGAGAAGGAAAACCTTGAACAAGATGGCTCAAAAGATACTTCACATGTATGGAAAAACTCCAACGAAAAATGAGGGTCTAAAATGGATAAGAAGAAAGATACATCGTAGTCTAACACATGTTAACAGGGAGGAGTAAAGTGTTGGAACTATGATTAGAGGGGACATGTGAAGAAAAGATGTGGAAACAAGGCTTCAAATTACTTATTATAAATTTAGATTTCATTTATTTATTTATTTCAACATGATACGTAACAATTCTTGTATAATTCACTCATGTTGCTCTTATTATATGGCTTATCATGAATGGTTTTCCATGTATACTTATATAGATGGATGAGAAGTTCTCCTTAAGATAAATAGTATTGAGAATATTGAGAAGGTTGCTAGTAAGTAAAGGGAAAGGTTGTGTTTTAGTGGTAGAAGGGTTAAAATTCTTGTTCGTGTTTTACATATTATAGTTCTTGCATAAAAATTTCTTTCTATATCTGATTTAAATCATTCTAGTGTGCATGTGACATTTGGAAAGTATGTTTCTAGGTTGATGAGAAGAAACTTGATGGTTGATTGAAAATATTATGTTAGGACTCTATTTAGTTCTAATACCTCCACATATTATAATTCTACCAATGCAAGTGACACTAAAAATGAATGTATCTTTTGGCACCAATATGTAGGTCACTTAAGTGAAAAATATCATAGCACCATTGCGAATAAAAACTAGGTTGATGATTATTCTCATTATTTTATTGGTAAAAATATTTTTTGTGAACATTGTCTATTTAGAAAATGCATTAGATATTCATTCCATCCTTTAATTGAACTAAAGAGGTAAAAAATTATCCAACCCAAAGAATTCAGCATTAAAGCCCAATCCCACCAACTAATTCAAAATACTAATCCCTTAATCACTCCAAATGACAAAATGATAGAAAGATATAACTGCCCCAACTTAGGTCTCATGGGCCCAAAGCTGACACCAAAAAAGTAAAATGGGGAATGTTTATTTTATTTCTTATTATGAAGTTTACATTACATATTACATTAATTTTATTTTTTATTTATTTTTATTTTAGGATTAATAAACACTTTTTGAGGTCTCAACTTTAAATTTTTTAATGTTTTTTATAATTTTGGGTCTTTTCCCTTGTTTTCATGTTTCAACTTTAGGTTGACTCTCATTAATTTCTTTTTTTTTTCTTGTTTCTCAAATTTTTTGTCATCTCACACCCCTTCTCTGTTTAGTAGGTCTTGGTCAGCTATTTATTCTCATTCTCTTCTCCATCTCACTTTATGGCCCATTTGTTTGCTAGAATTAGATTGGTATTGGGATTGTCAAATCTCAAAATTGACATTTTTTATGTTTGTGTTCAAAACATGAAACTGGAAAAGGGATTTATTAATTCTCATTTACCCCCAAAACCAGCATTTGAATCTTCCATCTAAATAGGTGGAATTGGAAAATCAATTCCAATTCCACTTAAATGGGAATTGAGGGTAAAGCCAAATTTATAATATTTTGAAATCCATATGCAAACAACATTTTCCATCTTCTCATTATGAATTCTAGGTGAACCAAACATTTGCAACCCTATTCCAAAAATCATTTTCCAGATTTAAAACTTTCAAAATTGTCAAATACTGGAATTTGACAATTCCAATGTTATTTAATTCCAGCAACCAAACGGACCCTTAGTGATGATGGATCATATAATTCAACTTATTGATAGTAAAATATTGACACACAAACCAAAAACTTCAAAAAACAATAGAAAGAAAATTATAAAATTTTAATTTAAAAATTAATGTAAACTCTAATCATTTTGAGTATTCCAAAGAAACTATAAATTTTATCATTGTCCATAAAATATGTAGAAAATAGTGTCCAAATAATAAAAAGATAAATTTGATATCACTTAAATAAATAGTCATATGTATGTATAAATAGTTGTATATATGTATACCAACTGTATATATTATATTTATATGCATATAAAGTAATTTATATGAATATGCAATTGTATATACATGCATATTTTACTACATCCACTCCCTTCAGATTGTATTTGATTTTTTTTGTCTTTGATTCTTATGTCCTGTAATGCAATGAATAAAATGAATCATTTACAATATTATTGCAGTTCTCCATAAGCTACGGTGATACCTTTTCTACAATTGTCTACTTGGCATTACAGATGTGAGGTGACATTAATCGCTCATTGTTCTTTGTATTACTGTCACCACCATACGAGCTTCCCCTAAGCTTCAACTTAAAGTTTCTCACATCTTTTTATTTTGGGTGTATTTAACTAGAAACATTATGTTCTATTCATTTTTCTTTACCAAACTATAAGTAGAACACTTATTTCCACATAAATGTTCAAAAGAGAGAACTAGTGTATATAACTCCATCTTATCTAACCATATTCTTCCAGTTTAACAACTAATGTTGTATATTTGCAATCAAATGATATCTTCTGCGAGAGAAAATCCATCTTATTTTGGGTGAGAAACAACTTTACTTTCTTCACTTCTCTCCAAATTGTGGATAAAACACATTTGTTTTCTCCTCATGAAAGTTGTCACTTAAGAAGAAGAAAACCCACATTATTTTGTTAAGAGATATGAAATGACATTGGAGGGGGTTGTAAAATGAGATGATGATGATGATAAGTAGTGAGAATGGTTGAAATGTGAATGATGGATAATGGAGTTTGATTGTAAGAGGGAGACATGATGAATATTTCTCTAAGAAAACTATGCATCTCCAAAACAATACGAATGCCATTGTATTTCGTGGGAGATAAGAGCAAAAGAAATATAATTACCTGTCTATTGTTGAATATCACATATTTAATGTGTTGAAAGAGCATTGAATCAAGGGTTTCTTCATTTAGGATTGGGGTTTATTGGCATACACACAAATAAATATGGTAAAAACCTTTAATGAGCATTTTCTCTCCCATATTTCATCATTTACCACCATGCTAAAAACTGTAATTGCATTTGAACTCGAGGCTAACATTAATGTAGAGGGAAAATGCATTCATGATACTTTTAATTTATTTGATATTTATGTTATTTTTATCTTGAATATCGTAGTTTATTTTTTTTATGGATATAAGAATCGATTGTTTTCTTTTGTAAATCAAACATGGTAAATCAAGTGAAAGGTGGAGCTATAAAGCGGTGAGGCCATACACAATTGCCAGGACATTGGAGCACAAAAGGTACAAGCCTAGTGAGGCCACACAAACTCACTAGCACATTAGATCAACCAATGAACAAGCCCACTAAGGCCACACAAACTTGTGAGGTTTGAACCTTGGTGGGGACAACAACAACACCGCCACTTAAGGAACACTTGATATTCTATCTTCTTCTTTTTTTAATTATATTTGAGAGTTTATATTTAAATTTTAATTATGTTGTTTTTAATCTTTTTTCAAAAATATAGTTGTTGATTTAAAATGATTTAAGATTCTATATACAATATTGGCTCTTGTTTTACCAAATTTAAAATTAATCATGAGTCCCATGTATTTTTTCTTCAATTAGTTATTTCCTACCAATCTTAACACGAGTTTCTAGAGTGTTGTATAAAAGGATAATGCTCTAGTTCATTTTACAGATTTGATATCATCATATAAAGTTGCATTAGCATCTACCATCATTAAGATAAAACCAAACATTTAGATTTTTCTCAACATGTCTACAAAATTGTTGAGTTGTTAAATCATTAAGGAGCTTAATTAGGGCACAAGATGAGTCCAACAATGCTTTTAAGTTCACCCCTAATTTTTAGGCACTTACTAATTAACATAAATTTTAACACTTAATGTAGGGCCCGCCCATGTCCATTTTGAACCATATTCTAATATTTGTATTAATGGTGTGTGTTGTCACATATTTTTGGGATCAATTTAGTGGATGAAATATCTTAATATGTATGCATTAGATTTGATCATGAGGTGTCTATGTGCGAACCCATACTCTTTCTTAATCATGTGTCCTTAGTGGGCTTGTACATACTCACACACCCATCAGACCAGATCCAATGTTGTGAAGCATTTATCCCGTGATTCACAAGATTATTGAAAAACATGCCAAAACAATGAGTCACGTAGCTCCTATCATGAACCATATCATCGTTGATATAGAAATGAACCTCCTTGATGATAATGTGTTCATTTTGATCTATACTTTCTATCTCATCTAAATCAAATTGTACATGTCTATAGCTCACATGCACAAATATTGCAACTTGATCATAATGATAATATTGACTCTAGAGTTTTGATTAAGGGGAAAATGTATAGTTCTCCACAAAATCTACAACTGAAAGAATACAATAAGGTGGGAAACAATTTTTGGAATCATGAAACTATTTAGCTTACCATCGTGCACCATGACAATGTTGGATATGTGGATAAACCATAGATCCAAATCTTTCCATGAACTAAAGGTATGATAATTCACTCTCCTTTAATGCAATTTTTTTTTATTCACCTCTTGTCTTTATTTGGTATTTCTCGTATTCAAATTTCTTCAATTGGACTAGTGTTGTAACATCAATATTATGAAATTGTAAAGGAAATTTATGTAAATTTCCACAATCATTGCATTCATTTTTTATACATTAGACATTGAATTCATCTAAGTCTTCTGATTTATCACATAAAATGGACTTTACAAATTTTGTTGTACTTCCAGGAACCATATCTAGATTAAGTATTGCCATAACCTTTTTATATAATTGCAAGTATAAGTGAAACTCAATATGATTTCAACAACAACATGCTTCACGAACCTTATTTATGCATACGAAGCAAGGGTGCAACATCTCAAACATTCTCTAATCTATTTTCACAATTAAAAATTCTTGTTTGAATGCTTCAAATAATTCACTTTGTGTAGTATCGACAAAATGTTTTGGATGTGAAATATTCATAACAGTCTCTTCATATTTCATTTGTATAGTGTCCCTTCTATTGGAAGAAACTCGAGAGTGGTTGGTCCAAAATTCAATGACTCATCTTTTTACATCGTCAGTAATTATGTCTTTGTGAGGAACTTTACAAATTTGTACCCAATTCTTTTCAATGTCCATATCCAACATATTTCTCTTTCTAATATATCTCTGAACAGTTCTTTGAGATACCTTGAATAAATCATAAATTGCTCAAACTTTATTTCTATGTGTCAATATCTTACTAGAAATCATAGTCATCAATGCCCTTCTAGCAGCATTTGAATCTGATCCTCCATGATCTTCCCTATTAAAGACGTTCAATGCATCTTGTAAATTTTGAATTATTATTTCTTTTACTTGACCTCCTACAATTTTCCTATTATCAATACCCAACAACTCCAAAACTAGAGTCATTTTTTTTACCTAAATAACTTTACAAACAATTGTTCTTTTTCCACCAAATATTTATGCTCAAATTATTCCTTCCAAATATTTTTGAGATGTAATTTAATAGTGCTTTCAGGTACCAAGTGCTCCAGTGCAATTTGACTAATAAGTGATTCCTCATTCATGTCCATCAAATTTTGCATTGTAGGATAAATATGTATACTTTGACTACTACCAATATCCTCCCCTATTTGAGTTTCACCTTCTTCAACATCGATAGGTTCTTCTTTAAAATCAATCAGTTTATCTTGGACAAGTTTTTTATGACCTTTCATTTGGTCATCCCTTTTACGATCATATTTCCTTGTTCTAGTCCTTTTATTTCCCATTGCTCAAATATCTAATGTAACGCCCCTCTAGGGAGCCCAAGAGAATTTAACCTAAAACATGCTACTAAGTTTGGTGAATAATTTATTTTTTTTAAAGTTAACATACAAGATAAACAACAGTGTAGAAGTAATTACCATTTTCTCACATTAAACCAACAACCAAAACAGATTACAAATCTCGAGGGTCCCATGACATAGAATTACTTAAGAACAAAACACAACTAAAAAATGATAACAAAATATTCAATAACATAAATATTACAATTACATGATACAATAATAAATACAATTCTCATGGTCATCCATGATATCTACATAAACTCACATCCACTGCACATGTCGCAGGGTATGTAGAAATCACTCTAACTAATAATAATACAATGTCCAGATTAGGTATCACATGCGATACTCTAATACAAGATTACAAATAATGAAGATAAGAAAATAAATATCAAAGAAGAAACATAAGGAATCCATCTGCAGAATCACCAACAAGCACTGGCACCAGGACGTCGAATCTCAAATGGTAAAGAATCACTACCACCCATCCATGTAGAATCACAAAGGCCTACCCCACCATGCTGAGAAGATAACAACAAACCCCAATCGGATAACCAATACTAAAACAAGGTAAATCCACTAAGCAAGGAGATCTTGAAAGCTCTCTAACTCAAGGTGTACAAAATAAAGCAATAGGTACAACTCACTAATCCAAAGGCATCTAATACATGCAAAACAACTATGGAGGAGGCTTAGGCTACATACTATGGGAGTGTCATCACATGGATGACTACTTGAGTTACCCTAGAACTGGTCTTTCTAGACCCCAGACCCTCAAGCATCTATCAAGTTGAGTTACCCTGGATTGGCCTCTCTGGACCCTGGACCCTCAACATAATCCATGCGGAACTAGAATATCAATCTTGTATTTAATGTTATTCCCCAAGTTTTATTATTAGGTTATCACTTATTAATCAACTTACAATAGGTTACCCTGGTACTGGCCCCTTTTGAGCCCCGGACCTCAATTGTAAGCCACTCCCCTAAGATGCACCTATTTAACCTCTCCTAGGCTCACAAATCTCACATAGATCAATCAGGTATACAACCAAGTAATCTCAGATCTAGTTTCACACACAAGAAACCGATATGATTACAAAGATACCATAAACTAAATACAAAACATCATGAGCCTATATGGTCAAATAGGGTATAATCAGAATATAAACACACATCAAAACATAATACTGAAAAACATGAACAACTAACTCATACCCCGGCCTCTGTCTTCCCCCTAGGTCATCTAATACCCAAACACAATAAGCAAAAGAAAACACTCCAGGCATGAAGAAGACACATTTGTATCACAGATAACTGAAACTAATCCATAAGCATTTAAAATTCCATTTTGAGCATAACTGAATCTAAGTTCTAGAATTACATAAATCAGCTGAGAGAATCTAATCATAAACATTGTAACAATGCCTTAATGAAAGAATATACCCTATTTACGTACTATGAGTTCAATAGAATAAAAACACCCAATTTCAGTGGGAATATAACACCTATTCAATTCATTTTTCCAATATGAGTCACAATTAAATATGTTACAATACGCATAAAATATGCATTCTAATCAACCTAAACATATATGTATATATGTTACATTTAGACATTAAAACAATAGGTCTAATTTGAATAAAATTCTAAAATTAGAATTCAAATAACATTGAAATTTATCACAACATACAAAATTATATGCAAGGACCTATCTAAATAAACCAATAATCAATTAATAAATTAATCCAACTAATAAAAGTAATCAAATTAATTATATCAACTTAATTAATAAAATTACTTAATACTAATTAAAATTTTATAAATTAAATAAACTAATTTAACATATATTAAAAATTAAATATACTAAATTTATTAATAAATAAATAAATAACCAATTTAAGATTGCATTGGTAACAAAATGAAATTAAACAATTAAAAAAAAAGTGAATTTGATTTGGTGTGGGGGGTGGGACCCACGGTCCTCAGCCCTACCCACGCTGCACGGACAACAGCCTAGCCTGCTGCCGGCAACCTAGGTACTGTCGTCGGCAGTGCCTAGCCTGTCGTGCAGGAGGAGAGGAGAGGGGGGGGCCCGCCTCCCTCCTAACAAATATATATATTTTTAATTTAAAATTTTGTTATTAAAACAACTAACACATAGCAAAAAGGGGAATTAAATTTCTATTTAATATATGTTTGTTTTTTTTAAATTAAGAAACTTCAAAATTTCCAAATTAAAATTTCTATTTTAAATTTAATTCTTTGACAGCACGTTTCCCAAAATGTGAACACAAATAGACAAAGCAAAAGTATAATATATTTTTTAAGAAATCATTACACACAAGATTCTGATTTTGTAAAGAATAAACACTATATTTTTAAAACAAAGGGGTATACATTTTATCAAAAACATAATATTAAAGTCATGCATTCACTTTATTTATTTATTTATTTTGACTAGTGTAATTTATTTTTACACAGAGAGTAATATTTTTTACTGTATTTTCTTTTTAACCAGAGAGTAAATTAATTACCAAAATTGGGTTTTGACAACAAAATTTATTTTCTATTCTAATGAGTAAATTTATTTTCTAGCCTTTATAGTATAACTATAATCCTGATTAATAATTCATTTCCTAGGAGTTTAACAGAGAATTTTCTAATGAAATTTTGCCAGCATAACCCTGCTGTGCTAAAATTAAATAAAAACTTAAAATATTGATTACAAGGGTTTCTCTAATACCCAAAACAAGGAAATCACAGATTGATCAAAAGAGATAAACATGAAAACATTCAAATATAGGAAATTCTACAAACTGCAAAGCAGAAAACACTGAAAGAGATTTTAGAGCCTACCTTAGATCCAGTGCATAGAATTGAAATTTTAAAAAAAAAACTTTGAAGATCTGAAGACCAGAATTCCTCCCTGATTGAATTCGACCTACAGATCTGAATCCATGAATGATGCAAACACCCAAATTCCAGATGCACAATGTATCCAAAACAACAAGTAACCACAATAGGAAAAATCCTCCAAAATCCAAAGCACAAGCTCTCCCACAAAATTCTTCTCCAAAATCTGTCTAATTTCCAAATGAATGCAATTCCCCCTATTAGGGCTTCAATTCTCCCTTTCATGCAAACCCTAGAGATGACTCAACAGTTAACTCCCAATCAAACTCTAATTACAATTTGAAAGTAAATCTCAATTAATAAATTAAAATATCTTTATTTTGCACAACTCAACTTTGACTTTTGAAAACAAGTTGTTTACTTTTTGAAAACAAATCACTTTTCAATTATGCACATGTTAATAATTAAAAAGTCATATTAAATAGATTAAATATTTAAAGCATCTTAAATCAATGCAATTAAATATTTAATTATTTAATAACGTGCACAAATATAATCAAATCTAATTACCAATTAAATAATCAATTAAATCCAAATAATCAATTATTTAACTTTAATTAAATTATCTCAAATAAACTTAGGAACATGATTAATATTAATTTTCAACTATAATCATTAATTAATAAATCGCATAAAATCACCCACATAAGCAATAAATCAACTGAGATCAAACGACATAAAACCAAGCAAACACAGGGGAAGGGATTTACGAATTCATGCCTACTAGACAAATTTGGGTAGGGTAGTCAAACTGATACTTGTCCAATCCTAGGACAAATTAGGCTTAAGTTAAGGTTTTGGGTCTGTGTATTATCTCCCCTCTTTACCATTGAGATGAATGTTTATGGGCACGCTCACTCCTACCAATTCAAGGAAGATGATGCCCTATACTTGCAAACCTGTCATCACAAGATGAAGCATGTACCTCCAATATATATATAACAGACAATGGCGGGGATCAGCTGATCGTGTGGATCTCACAAGAAAGTAACTATGACTTCGTCCCTCAACCACATCAAACACGTCAAACATAAATATAAAAAAAATACATCAACCATACACATGCAAGTATGGGGTTAGTAAAATCATAAGCATCAATGATTTCCTAACCTATAATCTATCATCCTAAAATAATCATAACATTTATTAAATTAGACTAGGGGCGGGTTACTACATCCACCCCCCTAGGATTGGGCTTACTCCTGGAAGCCTATAAACAGATAAGGATATATATCCCCCAAGCACGAAGCATTTACTAAAAACAAAACACACCATCTGAAAACAAACCATAAAATAAGAACATGATATACAATCATAATGAGCAATATAACTCTGGTTAATAATAACTGGAATTCACATTAATCAATCATTTATTAACAATTCAAATAGATCAAAACCTTTATTCATTCATCATCATAAAAAAAATCTAGGATCAACTGCATAAAGAACACATTCACATCTTTATCGAATAATGAGCTGAGAAGTTCATGTTAATCTATTTAATGCAACATTAATGCAAACATATATGATACACATCAATTCTAAAATCACATAGCAAACATAGTACCATCTCTGCAATGTCCTCCCTTATACATACTATCAGGGGTTCATGATGAACATGATAGAAACAACACTTATCACATAACAGGGCCAACAATATCAAACATTCAAAATTGCCACCATAAAATTCAAAAATATGACAAACCCAAGTGGGGGAATCATAAGTCCAACATTAAATCATAAGAGATCTCAATTTTAACAATAAATTAAGTGTGACTAACGTCACAAAATAGATAATGAAAAAAGAGTTAGGTGACTAGTCCAATCATAAGAAAGTTCAAAAATTTCAATGCTAGCCTATACACAACATGAACAATTCATCAATCAACCAAAATAAATTATCAATAACAAAATAGAAATCTACATAACAAGGTGACTAGTGGTAGCCACACTCAAGAGAGTAATCACTTCATGACATCCAAAAGTACTTCACCCTAGATGCATTAGAGAAGGTCACCACACACAATAAACAGTCACATCACCTATGACAATCACTAGGTAGGTGATAACTCAAAGACATTTAAGAGAAAGAAAAACATAAATGTTTAGATGTAATTCAATGGTTCTCAAATATAAAAGAGTTATATGTCTATGTTTAGTTTCAAGTTTAGACTACATAAAACCTAATGAGCATACATACCTAGAGTTCCCAGTGTAGAAACTTCGCTCTGATACCAGATGTAACGCTCCACCAGGGAACCCAAGAGAATTTAACCTAAAACATGCTACTAATTTTGGTGAATAATTTTTTTTTTGTAAAGTTAACATACAAGATAAACAACAGTGCAGAAGCAATTACCATTTTCTCACATTAAACCAACAACCAAAATAGATTACAAATCTCAAGGGTCCCGTGACGTAGAATTACTTAAGAAAAAAACACAACTAAAGAATGATAACAAAAGATTCCATAACATAAATATTACAATTACATGATACAACAATAAATACAATACTCATGGTCATCCATGATATCTACATAAACTCACATCCACTGCACATGTCACGGGGTATGTAGAAATCACTCTAACTAATAATAATACAATGTCTAAATTAGGTATTGTACACACTAAGATGTGCACTTCTCTAAATCATTTCTTCCAAGAGAATCCATGGATTGGAAACTTTGAGAAATTGATTTAGAGCTCCCTAGGCATGGAGTGCAAGGGTGTTAAGAATGCTCTCAACTAGAGCTATTAAGCCAATAACCTTGCTAGTAAACCATGCAATGGGAGATTCAAATTAAGACAAGGGCAAGAATGCCAATATCCCTAAGAATAAAATGAAAATACAAATGCAATGAAACTATGCTAGAAATGGAAATTCAAGCTAAGCTATAAAAATGAAAGATAGAAGTATTATAAATCCTTACTATTTAGACTATGTGAGATCTTAAGCTAGAGCTTGAAGGGAAACTAATCTAAGAAAGCATAAACATGAAGCTAAGCTAAGAATGCAAGAATGAAAGCTAAATGTAGAAAGATCTCCAAAAGGCTCCAAAATTTTCAAAAGCTCTAAAGTCTCCAAGAAATCCTGTAGCATAAAGTTAGCATAAAAAGTTGGGTTCTAAAATGAGAAGAGAGCTCTCCTTTTATAAGAAATGAGAAAGAATGGACCATGGAGATTAAGAAGAAAAAGATTTAATCAATGGTGGAGCATCAAAAAGAAGAAATCCATGTGCACAAGTATCCTCAAATGAGAAAATAAGAGTTGACTTTTGTGCCCATATGAGACAAAAAGTGTTTTTTCTCTTTTTATAAAATATTTTATTTGTGCAACTTAGGATAAGAGGAAAAGTGGGGGCTTTTTTATTTAATAAAAGAGGAGGGAATTCCTTTTAATTAAATAAAGACTTAGGATAAAATGGTTAGCCCATAGAAAATAATTGAATAAATGATAGAACTAGGATTTGATCAAGAACAAGCAATTGATGATTTTAGCAAATAATGCTAGCAAGGGGCTAATAGTCTAAATGACCATTTTTGGGTGATTACATTTGCCCCTCTTTGACTACTGTGAGATCGATCTAGGAACACATTACGTCAAAGAATAGATCATCCAAGAAGGAAATATATAGAGATCTGACTCTGAATAATGAAGTGCAGAGAGAGAAAATCCTACATGGTCAGCCTGGTAGCGACAGTACTGAACACTTAGGAAAGAGATGGATAGTATCAAAACTCGAGATGAGAACTAACATGTCAAGCACAAAGATAGATCAATCAGAGAAAATGGAATGGTCAAGCATATGCTCTGGAGAATAGCCAATAGGATATGATGTGTCTACCCCCTCGAGATCGAAAGTGAAATTAGGTAGAGGGAATGCAGAAGCAAGAGCAACATGATCAAATCACTAGAAATCATAATCGAAGATGAAAGATGATAGAATAACCATCAAGCAGTGAAGATATGCCCCAGTTAAGACCTTAGAGAGATGAAATGAAATGAATGAAAGACTAGAAGGGTGGGAGAGATGGAGATGCAGAAGGAAAGGATGCCCCAGTGAAGATTGAAAGAATCAAGCCTCAAAAGGTCAGCCAACTGCACGAAAAGAAGGAGAAAAATGATTTGGACAATCAAGGTGAACTCGGATTTCTATTTCGATCCTGAAATGAAGAGAAAATGGTGTGATATGAAAGACAAGAAGTGAAATTCATGATTGGGAAGAAGTGAAAGGTGAGCGTAGTTGACCGACAAATCAACGAAAGATGAAAAGGAGAGCTCTCTCCATATGCAAAATGCAAAACTAACTATTATGAACCTAAAAAAATGCAAGCCACTATGAAAAGTGGTTTACTTGCAAGGTCACAAAGCTATTAGACTCTAATATTCATCATCGAGCATTATTGGTAGCATCACAAGATCATACAATACACACTAGTATAACTATGTGGATCTGAATATGATCTATATCAGATAGGAATGTGGAAATCCCACCTAGGCACCAAAGACATATAAGTCAAGATGACTAGTGCAGTGAGATTCCCTAAGTTTGATAGAGCAAGATTATGCTCACATCGAGACACAAGAAATTCAAGATGACTATAAGCATGCACTTACAGAAATAGTCAAGGATAATACTTTGTAGATCGTATTGTGAAGTGGAACAAGCATAAATGCTAATGACAATCAAGATCAACAAAACATACCCACAGGCAGAAAGCAGATAAAACATGTCCTCATGCCCCAGTCTTCTAGCTCAGCATCATCGAAAACTATTAGGGAGAGAACATTCATCAAAGAAATCATCATAGCTAGCACATAAAGTCAAGCAAGTCTCAGCAAGTCAAGTGCTTAAGTGCATGTGTGTAGGTCATAGAGTCAAACTTTGAGTATCACATCTACTAGTGAGAAATATCGTATCATTCAAGACTGCGGGTAGGATATCTGATAAGTGTGGAGAAACACTCGACGCTAGGGAAGTGTTGAAAAATACAATTGGGGTGGTGTTGAAAAAAACAATTGGAACCAAGAGGCCCAAGAAACCCAAATGCACAAAGAGACCCAAGATAAGCTAGAACAACGTATGCCCCCTAGCCTAAGACAAGAGTCAATTCCAGGCTAGGAGAGGCAAAGCGAGAAGTAGAGCGGAGGAGCGCCATGCAAGACTAATAGACATAGGTGCAAGGGTCTCAAGAAATGCATGTTTCCAGGTTTTCACCACTTGATAGATTTTTTCATGACTTTTTTCAAAAAAATTTGTATTTTGCTACCAAGGCGCTTGTTTCTAGGTTTTCACCAAGGCACTTTTTCTTTTTTTTTTGAATTTTTTGCATTTTTTGATTTTTTTATATTTTTTTAGGACTTTATATGCTTTTTAGGATTTTTTTAGCATCATATATGAATTTTTTTGAAATTTTTTCAGGATCAATAAAAATATGTACAAAGGATGCCCCCAGACAGAATGGGCATCAAACTCCCAAGCAAGATCACATCGTGTAGTCCCAATTTCTAGCAAGGTGGAGAACAAGAAGGATTAGCAAGCTGGTGGAAGAGGTGGAAGAAAAGAGAATGATGAAGAATGAAGGGAAGAAATCCTCAATGGAAAACTCCTCAAGAGTACCCAAGCTAGGGAAAAAAAAATGCCATGCAAAGAACATTTGGACAAGCAATGAAAGGCTAGCATAGGATGAGTCACAAAACCACAATGTAAAAAAAGGAAAGGATGCAGTCCAAAGGAGTAGACATGTCAAGAGGCTTCATAGCATCATTTTTTACTCTTTTTTATTAGATCAAGACGTAGAGGAAAAGGATAGCGAAAGGCTAGAATGAATGGAGGAAAATAAATATGAAGGCTAACCATGAATGGAATGAAAGCAAGACCATCATAAGATAGCTCACAAGATAGCCAAATGTTCATGTATAGGTCAACATTGTCAAGATCAAAGATGGAATGGATGAAATATGTAGAAGAACTATGCATGATGCCTGATTGCTAGGTTTTCATCATAGTACTTATCCAAGGTGCCACAAGGGAGTGGTTTTCACCATAGGATGAATTTATTTCTCTTTACTTTTGCTACTAAGGCACCTATTTCCAGGTTTCCACCAAGGCACATTTCTAATTTTTTTCTTTTTTTATTTTTATTTTTTATTTTTTTGGAAGAAGGCAAGCTTATTAAATAATGCTCCTTGAAAGGATAAACCATGATATGCCAAGGATTCAAAATGATATGCTCAAAGATGCTGATAGGGAAAGGAAGATGGAAGAGAAAAATGGAGGATAAGGTTTTATGTAAAGCGAGTGAGGTTGGAAGATAGGAGGAATAGGTAAATGAGGAAAAAGGATAGAAGGTAGAAGGATAATGAATGGAAGGATCGTGAAAGGGTAGATGGAAAGGAAGGCAAGATCAACATCAACACACACCTTGAAGGGTGGCAAGAGGATGGAGGAAACATGAATGAAGGAATACGTGAAAGAATATGGTGAATGTTTAGCAAAGGTTGCGGTTTAGGCACATGGAATGAAAGAATGTTTTTGGAAGAAGATGAAGTGGAAGCCTTTGAAAGCTTGAATGTCAACTTCACTTGTTGTTCAACATAAGACTCTCTTAAGAGAGACTTTCGAATCCATATAGCCTTAGGCTTTTCATTTCTTTTTGATGTTTTAGAGAGAATATCTTCAATGATGGATTTTGGAACCCATACTTGTCTTATAGTTTTCTTCTTAGATATCTCTTTTGACTTTATGCGTCCATGTCGATTAGAGTAGACATGGTGATCTTCTTTTTTTGATGGATTCTTGTATTGCTTCTTTTTCTTATATTGAACATTCAAGATACTTCCAAAAGACTTGGGACTTGTGGAAGAAGAAGGAGAGTATGCCTGGTTTAGATAAGTGGGTGGGTGAAAAGGATTCAAGGGTATGCATCTATGTTGATCTTGAGGAAAGATAAGAGATGGAGGGACGTAAGGACCTAAGATGGATGAAGAGTTAGGAGAGTTAGGAGGGGAAAGTGAAGGGACATAAGGGCCCAAGATGGAAGGAAGACATGAAGCCTTTGGTATTGGTGGAGGAAGTCCAAGGATGGATGTGCAAGATGCAAAAGGATAATCAACCAATTCATCAGCATTTATATGACAGCCAAGGACATCAGCATCTTTAGAGTGAGCATTAGGATTTTCAATAGGATCATGAACATCTTGAATAGGAGCAACTTCTTCGATAGGAATTTTCAAAGCTTGCAAAGACTTAGGAAGAGTAGAAAGTGGAGGTGAACATGGAGTGGTAAAACAAGAAGATGGAAGACTTTGATCTTGACAAGTTGTTTTGGATAGCATAAGTGTATCATTTTTTTCTTGATTTTCAATAGGCTTAACATTGGAAGTAACAACACTATTTTTAATAACCTCAATGGAAGTAAGGTCATCTTGATTGTCAATAAGCTCAATAGTGTGAGTAGTAGCTTGATCTTGCTTAGGAGATGGTGGAATGAATGTGGAAGAGCATAGAGGATCAAAAGAACCATGAAGCGGATTAGAGACATCATGAAAAGGATTGGATGACATGGAGGGTTCTTGATCTTGATCTTTTTTTATATTCTTTTCTTTATCATTTTTAAAGTCCTCTTCACATGGAGCCACTTCTAAGGACAAGGAAGCATGTTGGAATTGCATGGAAGATTTTGGAATAGATGGTGAAGGATTAGCTGAAGTACACATTATAGCACATAAAGGCTTAGGCTCGCTAGGTGTAGCATTATTGGAAGTATTTGCAGCCAAGTGAAGGTTAGCTTGAGTTTCTTTAAGAGATAGCCCTTGAGGATAACTATAGGGAACTGCATGAAAAGCATTAGGATCTTTGTCGGATGAAGGATTTGTGAAAGATTTGAAAGACTTGGAAGCTTTAGGAAGTGTATGATTATTGGTGGAAGTAGGGAATGGAAGGGGACCATCGCAAGACAAAGGTTCAGCATTAACATGATCTTTCTTGAGAGTGTAATCTTTATCTTCAGCATGAGAGTTCTTAGAGGAAGGATTCTCATAGTAGTGACATGTCATATCAGTGTAGTACATTTTATATTCCTCAACAGAAGTGGATGCATCATCTAGGTATTGTTTGCAAAAATCATCAAACTCCCTTTCAAAATCTGAATCATATGGATCACCATCACAATCTATCCAATGTGGTGACCCATTTCCAATAAGCACAAGCCTGGGACTAGGAGGAGTCTTAGGAATAGAGGTTTCATAGGTATCACAAGGGTTATCATATTGATCATCATGGTATGCCTTGAGACAAAGAGTAAGACTCTTGGGAGAAGTAGAAGGGGAATGAGATCTTGAAGAAGAGGAAAATGAAGACCTAGTGGACGAAGAAGACTTGGATAATGAGGAATATGAATAAGACTTAGAAGAGTCATGATAAGATTTGGAGGATGAGGAAGGATGAGAAGAATTAGAAGATGAAGAATGTTTGGAAGTAGGATGGTGTGCTAGGATCATGTGTAGGATTATAGAAAAGACGTCTGATTCAATCAATTTTTCTTCTAATTTTTCCATAAGTTTATCATCAATGCAATTTTTGGAGGAATAAAAATACTCTTCAAATTGAGCAATGAGTTCAAGATCATCCATTCTCAAGAGAGGTTCCATAACAAGATAATTGAAATTCATGGTTCCAAAAGAGGAGGAATCAAGCATGGAAGAAATGAATAGATGAATAGAAGAAGGTAGACTAGATAATAAGACGAAAAGAATCAAGAAGACATGAAGATTTTAGGAAGAAGAGGAAGAAGCATGAAGGAAGAAGAAAATGAGAGACTAGGAAGACATGGGAGAAATGGAAGAAAGAAGACCAAGAGTCATTTTGTGCAAATTGATACCATTTGAGTTCATTTGGATATTGAGAAACATGTCACAGTATTTAAGATCTGACCTAGACCGACCAAGGGAAACTAGAAGTGACACAAATCAGTAAGACAACAACCAATAAGGAGACAACAAAATAACTCTGTGCGATAGTTTTTAGGCAAGTAGTGTGACTCTTGACCAATGAACGTGAAAACACTCAATGTTAAAGGAAATTTGATCAATGTTGTAAGTTTGGCAAGTTCAATTTCACAGTCCAAAATATAGTAATAGAAGATAATAGACAAGTTTGCAAATAGTAGGTGATCAAACATGTCATAGAACACTTGCACAAGGGTGAAAGAAACCTTGCCAAGACAAGCAATTGTGATATCAAAGCGAAAAATCCTATGAATGCTACCGTGAGGTTTATATGTTCGAGAATGTTTGCACGGGTAGATGACAATGAGAACACTTCAAGCATTTACTACCTAGAAGGAAAAAGGCTCAATACTTAGCAACTTGGCCCAAACTTGATGTCCCATCACCTCACACAAAGTGGTTTCCCACAATAGATTTTAGCTTTGTCATGGAGGTGTCAATGACACAACCAAACAGATGATGAGTAATCTTGGGGTGATCTGGGTTATTCCACTTGGATCAATCCTTGCACCAAGAAGCTAAGTGAAAAAATAGGGTGGCCTCTACCTATGGTTCTTAGTAAGGGCTTCCATTTGTAGCACCCCTCTTGCTCCCCTAAGGGACTCCTTACCTTGCGGCAAGTAACAGACCTCACGGCCTCAAGAGTACCTTAAGCATTCTTGCTCAATACTTTCCTCATGATCACAATCCCACAAGTACTCACATCAAGCAAAGACAAGCACTACATCTACCAAGGTTTTGTGTCCTTGATAGCCTTGAGATTATAGTGGGTTGGAATAGCTCGGTATTCCTCTTGATTGCTCAAGAGAAGGCCCGCTAAAGGATTCTAAAGATCTAAACAAAGAGTGGATCAACTTATGAGGTTCAAGGTTTTTGTTTCACCACAAAGGTGAAGAGCATACTCCCCTATCTCAAAGTTTTCTCCCAAACACACCAAGAAAATGTTCAATTACCCTCTTGCTTTCAAAATCCAAAGATGGGTCAATATTTTTTGGTTCACCACAAGGGTAAAGAGCATACTTCTCCAACCACCCAAGAATCCCTACAACAAGATATTATGTTCCTATGAAATGAAACAACTAGTAATTGCCACACTTAAAAATGAAATAAACAACAAGCACTTGATTGGGTTTTTATGCTTTGGACAGCCCTACAAAAACCATTAGTATCCCTTGTGCATTTGAAGCTTTGACATGTGTTCTTTTGAGAAAATAATCAAGTAATGAGAGCACCTACAAGCACAACTTGTTAGCTCCACAATGGTTAGCACATCAAAAATTAGATAATCTACAAGTAAAATAGCTGATCAAATGGAAAAAATTTGAAAATGAAACCAACATGGTTGGATTAGGCTCAAAAAGAGCTTTCCAATGATATATCACACTTAAATTTTTGATACCGTATGTGAAAATTTCTAAAAAAGTAGGAAAACTGAAAACGGCAAACAAAACTGACAAATCTGGAATTCTGGTCTCTGTCTGTCATGAAATTTTATGTGAGACAGTACTTAAGGATGTGTGAGAAAGTTTAGAACCACGCACAAGAAAGCACAAGCCCATGCGAGAATGTACGATGGCTTGCGTGAGAAAGTACACTGGCTCGCGCAAGAAAATATGTAGGCCCGCATGAGAAAGTACTTCATCACATGTAGAAGTGCTACAAATAGAAAATCTTCATAATACTAATATATAGAAGTACGGACAGTGTATGAAAATCACAAAAAAATAAAAAAAATAGTTGAAACCTACGGCGAAAATGCAAGAAAAAAAAGGACAAAACAGAGGTGTCTTGCCCCACGGTGGGTGCCAAAAATGTACACACTAAGATGTGCACTTCTCTAAATCATTGCTTCCAAGAGAATCCATGGATTGGAAACCTTGAGAAATAGATTTAGAGCTCCCTAGGCATGGAGTGCAAGGGTGTTAAGAATGCTCTCAGCTAGAGCTATTAAGCCAATAACATTGCTAGTAAACCATGCAATGGGAGATTCAAATGAAGACAAGGGCAAGAATGCCAATATCCCTAAGAATAAAATGAAAATACAAATGCAATGTAACTATGCTAGAAATAGAAATGCAAGCTAAGCTATAAAAATGAAAGATAGAAGTATTACAAATCCTTACTATTTAGACTATGTGAGATCTTAAGCTAAAGCTTGAAAGGAAACTAATCTAAAAAAGCATAAACATGAAGCTAAGCTAAGAATGCAAGAATGAAAGCTAAATGTAGAAAGATCTCCAAAAGGCTCGAAAGTCTTCAAAAGCTCTAAAGTCTCCAAGAAATCCTGCAGCATAAAGTTAGCATAAAAATTCGGGTTCTAAAATGAGAAGAGAGCTCTCCTTTTATAAGAAAGGAGAAAGAATGGACCATGGAGATTAAGAGGCAAAAGATTTAATCAATGGTAGAGCATCAAAGAGGAGAAATCCATGTGCACAAGTATCCTCCAATGAGAAAATAAGAGTTGACTTTTGTGCCCATATGAGACAAAAAGTGCTTTTTCCCTTTTTATAAAATGCTTTATTTGTGCAACTTAGGATAAGAGGAAAAGTGGGGGATTTTTTATTTAATAAAAGGGGAGGGAATTCCTTTTAATTAAATAAAGACTTAGGATAAAATGGCTAGCCCATAGAAAATAATCGAATAAATGATAGAATTAGGATTTGATCAAGAACAAGCAATTGATGATTTTAGAAAATAATGTTAGCAAGGGGCTAATAGTCTAGATGACCATTTTTGGGTGATTACAGGTATCACATGTGATACTCTAATATAGGATTACAAATAATGAAGATAAGAAAAGAAACATCAAAGAAGAAACATAAGGAATCCATCTACAGAATCACCAACAAGCACTGGCACCAGGATGTCGAATCTCAAATGGTAAAGAATCACTACCACCCATCCATGTAGAACCACAAAGGCCTACCCCACCATGCTGAGGAGATAACAACAAACCCCAATCTAATAACCAATACCAAAACAAGTTAAATCCACTAATCAAGGAGATCCTGAAAGCTCTCTAACTCAAGGTGTACAAAATAAAGCAATAGGTACAACTCACTAATCCAAAGGCATCTAATACATGCAAAAAAACTATGGAGGAGGCTTAGGCTACATACTATGGGAGTGTCATCACATGGATGACTACTTGAGTTACCCTAGAACTCATCTTTCTAGACCCTAAATGCTCAAGCATCTATCAGGTTGAGTTACCCTGGACTAGCCTCTCTGGACCCCGAACCCTCAACATAATCTATGCGGAACCAAAATATCAATCTTGTATTTAATGTTATTCCCCAAGTTTTATTATTAGGTTATCACTTATTAATCAACTTATGATAGGTTACCCTGGTACTGGCCCCTTTTGAGCCCCGGGCCCTATTGTAAGCCACTCCCCTAAGATGCATCTATTTAACCTCTCCTAGGCTCACAAATCTCACATAGATCAATCAGGTATACAACCAAGTAATCTCAGATCTAGTTTCACATACAAGAAACTGATATGATTACAAAGATACCAAAAAAAAATACAAAACATCATGAGCCTATATGGTCAAACAGGGTATAATCAGAATATAAACACACATCAAAATATAATACTGAAAAACATGAACAACTGACTCATACCCCGGCCTCTGTCTTCCCCCTAGGTCATCTAATGCCCAAACATAATAAGCAAAAGAAAACGCTCCAGACATGAAGAAGACACATTTGTATCATAGATAACTGAAACTAATCCATAAGCATTTAAAATTCCATTTTGAGCATAACTGAATCTAAGTTCTAGAATTACATAAATCGGCTAAGAGAATCTAATCATAAACATTGTAACAATTCCTTAATGAAAGAATATACCCTATTTACGTACTATGAGTTCAATAGAATATAAATGCCCAATTTTAGTGGGAATATAACACCTATTTAGTTCATTTTGCCAATATGAGTCACAATTAAATATGTTACAATACGCATAAAATATGTATTCTAATCAACCTAAACATATATGTATATAAAATTAAATTGAAATCAACATATCCTTTTAAAGTCAACCAAAAATATCCTTCAAATGGAGCAGGAGCGGGAAGGAGGAGGAGGAGAAAGAGGGGGAGAACATTTTTTGAATCTAAAGCAAGATGGTAACATGGTTGTGCTTGGTTTTGGTGCAGATTCTGAGCCTGAACTTGGATCTGATGTGGTATCTGAGAATGTCTCAAATGCTAACATTGATAAACCCTTGTCAGAAAAGGGGGAAAGTGCTAGTGGGACAAGCCTGGCCTAGTCCAGAAAGGACAATGGTCCTATCTTGGGACCAAAGGTGGAAATGGTTGATTCCACAGAGCAAGGAAAGGGGTCAAAAAAATAACAAGAAGATTCCTCACAGGGCGGGAACTCAAACCGAGGTAAGCGGAAATGGTCGGGCCTTTTTGGGGTCAAACCAACTGGAAAATATTCTTTCTCTAAGGTTGATATTGTTTCAGATCTACTAAAAGGGGAATTAGGTTTTAACATTCCTGAACAAATCATAGATCATACTATTTCTATTATGGCTTTTACTTTGATTGGAAATTTTACGGGTCCTAGACCGAATATTGATCTGGTGAGAGCGTTTACCTTCCAAAAGTGGAAACTCAAAGGATAGGTGGATGTGGCTACCATACCCAAAGGTTTCTTCTCATTTGTGTTCTCCAATGGAGAAGATATGTCTAAAGTTATGTGTGATGGCCCATGGATGATGGGTAAATCCTCTTTATCACTACAAAAATGGTCAACGAACTTGGATTATAATGAAAGTTCCATTATCTCTGCTCCAGTATGGGTAAGATTGTCTGGTTTACCTCTAGAATACTGGCATGAGGATATTCTAGTGGCCATTGTTGGCTCCTTTGGTGAACTACTAACAATAGATCCAATGACAGCGGCCTGTTCTAGACAAGTGTTTGCTAGGATTTATGTCAATATCCATCAAGATACTGAACTACCTCAAGTTATCACCCTTAACTCAAAAGTTGGTAAGTGGAGACAAGAAATAGAATATGAGGAAATCCCTTTTGTCTATGTTACCTATAGAAATGATGGTCACTGGGCCAAACACTATCCTCTGAAGATCACAATAGAGAAAAAAGATCATGAGTCAAAGACATCAAAAAAATGGGAGTGGATGAAGAAAGGAGAAACTCAAAATCCCCCTACTCAAAAAACCCCTAGCTCTAACTCAAAGGAGATGCAAGAAGCTCCTCCAAAGGAGAAAGAATATACAGAAATATAGAATGAATCAATGGTTCCTATTGTGAATACCAAAATGCAAGATAATGAGACTAGTTCTCCTGAGGAGACCTTTGTTCTCTCAAATGAAATAGATCCCTGAATGATATCAAGGGTGGAAGATAGTCTGGAATCCCCAAAAGGGAGAAACCCCTAGCCGGGCCATCTAGAATCAGGAAAAGATATGAAAGAGCAAGAACATAATAGTAGCAAAACTTCGAATGCTATACCTCCTGAATCTGGTGATAGGAAAGAGAAACTCAAAGGTCAATTTGATGACTTTGAAATAGTAGAAGTTAAGCAAAATAAGATCCCTTAGATACAAGTCAAGAAGAAAAAATCCCTAGCGGGAAAAGGGCTTGGCCCCCAGATGGAAACCAACAAAAACCAGACCCCCTTAGCTGGAAAAAAAACTCTAGGGATTCAATAAGATGCTCAACATCAAAATCTAGCAAGAAGGGAGGACAAATCAAAGCTGGAGGAGTCCAAACTAGAGGTCAACCACAAAAGGTGGATACTGGAACACCCAAGAGAGAGAGGGGGGAAGAGCTTCTGAAAAAGAGTAGAGGGAGTTGGAAGAAAAATAGAACATAGCCGATGGAAGATAGCTCACCATCGATCATGTCTGCTCTCCAAACTTTAAATGAAGATTCTATCTTGGAACATTCAAGGTCTCAATAGTCCTCGTAAACAAGATATTGTTAGGAACTTAGTTAGAGATTCTAATCTTGAAATTTTGTTAATTCAAGAAACTAAAATGGTGAAAGACAAAATAGCTAAAATCAACTTGTTGAAGAATGGTGAGAAGCTAGGTAGTGAGTCAAAAGGGGCTTCTGGTGGTCTGGCTACTTACTAGAATTCTAAGTGTTTTCATTTCTCCCTTTTGAGAGAGGATAAACACTTCCTAGCTGTCAAAGTTTGTAGTATTAAGGAAAACTTTGCCTGGTCTCTGATAAATGTGTATGCCCCTAATACTAAATCAGGTAGACTTAAACTTTGGAAAAAAATTCATGAGCTCTGGAAAGATTTTCCAGATGATAACTGGATGATGATGGGAGACTTTAACACTCCTTTGAAAGAAATGAAAAAAAAAAGGTGGAAACAACACTCAAGTGGAAAGTAGAATTGACCTTATGGAATTTATAAGTAATGAAGGCCTATTGGATGTTGATCTTGAAGGTATTGATTATACTTGGTCTAATCGGAGAGTGTGAGCTGACTTGATCCAGGTTAAGCTTGATAGGGTTCTGCTCTCTCATGATTGGCTTGCTAAGTTTTCTTGCTCTCTTCCTCTCTTAACCATATTGGTTTGGATCACTACCCCATTTCCTTTCTTGCTAGTTCTTTTAGTGGGAAAGTCACCCCCCCTTTAGACTTGAAAAAATGTGGCTGGCTCATCCAAACTTTGAAAACAGAATCAAGGAATGGTGGAACATTAAAGTGGAAGGGAAAGCTATGTACCAGGTGGCAAAAAAAATGGCGAATATCAAAGCGAGATTTAAACAATAAGGATGTCTTTGGTGATATATTCCAATCTAAAAATAAGATCCAAATTGAATTAAAAGAAGTTCAAGATAAAATTCAAACCTTTGGGATGACTAAAGAAAGTAGAAGAGAGGAGAACCTTGTTCTTTTTTATTATCACAATGTCATCTTGAAAGAAGAAACCTTCTGGAGACAAAGATCTAGATCCCTTTGGCTGAAAGCGGGAGACAAGAATACTAGATTTTTCCACCTAACAGTGATGAAGCACAAAGCTATGAATAAAATCAACTCTCTTGTCACTACCAAAGGTACTGTTACTAAAGAGGAGGACATAAGAAGAGAAATGATGGGCCATTTCGCTTCTCTGCTTTCCAAAGAGCGAGAGCTAAACCAAGAAAATCAACTATCCCTACTGAATTCCATTCCCTCTCTCTTGGATTCTAAGGATAATGAGTACCTTAAATCTATCCCAAAGGATGATGAAATTAAAAGGGCTATTCTTTCTTTTGAAGGAGAAAAGTCACCTGGTCCAGATGGATTTCAAATGTTCTTTTTCCAAACCTTCTGGAATATCATTGGGGAAGATGTGTGTGGAGTAGTGAAAGAATTTTATGGAGCTAAATATATTCTCAAAGAACTTAATTCAACTTTTATAGCCCTTATCCTAAAAAAATAGGGAGCTAATGTAGCGGAAAACTTTAGACCTATCAGCCTCTGTAATTCTCTATATAAGATCATGTCAAAGATCCTTACTTCTATACTTTTATAGATTCTCCCTCACCTCATCACAGCAACATAATGGCTTTGTCCTAAAGAGACAAATTTTGGACTCTATTATGGTGGTTCATGAGAATATTCACTCTCTAGAGAAATCAGGGAAACAGGGCTTCTTGATGAAGCTTGACTTATAAAAAGCCTATGATAGAGTGGATTGGGAGCTACTCTCCAAAATTCTTTAGGCTTTTGGTTTTGATGAAGGAGTGATCAAACTTATCATACAACTGGTTACTACGGTGTCCTCTTTTGTGATTGTAAATGGTGGTTCATCTCCATTCTTTAGAACTTCTAGGTGTTTGAGACACGGAGACCCTATATCCCCAATCCTCTTCTCTATTATGGCTAAAAGCCTTGGGAGATACATCAAAAATCAAGTTAATCAAGGGCTGATTTCTGGTATGCAACCTTCTTCAGCGGATATAAAATGTTCTCATGAACATTTTTTTGATGACACAATACTCATGGGGGAATCTATAGTTAAAGAGGCGAGGAACATCAAAAAAGCTCTAAATGTTTACTCCAATGCAACTAGTCAACTCATAAATTGTGAAAAAAGCTTCATATATTTCTTCAACACTCCCGAAGCTATAATGAACAAAATCTTTTCCATCCTTGGGTGTAAGATAGGAAAGCTACTTGCTCCCTATTTAGGGTTGTCGCTATGTTCAAAACTGGAGGTTAATTTATGGAATGAAATTCTTGATAGATTCCATAATAAATTGGCGGGCTGGAAAGGGGCGATTCTTAGTCAAGCTGGAAAAGTTCAATTGTTAAAGGCCACTCTTCAAAATCTCCCGGTTTACACTCTTAGTCTTTTCAAAATCCCTCTGAAGTACAAGGATCTTATTGAAAAAATCCAAAAAAAATTCCTTTGGACTAGTGTGGAAGAGAAAAAGAGACTTAGTTTGGTAGCTTGGGAGAAGGTTTGTAAGCCAAAGAAGTTGGGGGGTCCGGGCATCAAAAATATCTCTATTACCAATAAGGCTCTTCTAGCGAAACAATGCTGGAGGATCTTTGAAGAAGGGAAAGAATGGAACACAATTATCAAAATTCAATACCACCTCACTTCTTTAGATAGCACCCTCCACTCCTTTAATGTCATCTAGGGGTCATTTATCTAGAATAGTATAAGTAAGGGAAGGAAACTTATCAGTAAAGGGGCTAGATGGAAGCTGGGAAATGGCAGGAAAATCCTCTTCTGGGATGATAAATGGATCCTGGACAAGCCCCTCATAGAGATTGAGGACTGGAGCTCTGTGATTTAGGAATGCAAAGACTCTATTGGATTCCTTGTGACTACTAGATAAATGAAGAATGGATTGACTTGGGGTTGAGGGACATCAGACTTAAAGAGGTTAATAAATAGTTGAATAACTAGTTTATTAGAGATAATGAGTGTGATGAACTGATATGGGGGCCTACTATCTCTGGAAAATTCTTAGTTGCTTCTGTGCTCAGGTATGGAATAAAGATCTTACCCCTAAAATTAACATATTTTTTTGGCTTCTTGTACAGAAAAAAATCCTAACTATGGATAACCTTATGAAAAGAGGCTTCCAAATGCCAAATAGATGTATCATGTGTTGTGAGGAAGTTGAGTCATGCAATCATCTGATGATACACTGCCCCTTTACTAAAGAAGTTTGGGACACCATTACTCTGTCTCTGAATCGGAAGTGGGTCAAACCTCAAAATATCCAAGACTTTTTCTAGCAGTGGTAGAGCCCTTTTTATGATAAAAATGCTAGGATCCTTTGGAAACTTGTCTTTCCTCATTTTACTTTGTAGATATGGAAAGGAGAGGAACAATAGATTTTTTAGAGACAAAAAAGTTACTCCCCTCTTGATTGCTAACTTTGTCACTAGAATTTTAATGGAGAACTATAGAAGTAGTGGTAGAAAGGATTGTAACTCCTAGAGTCCTAGCCTTCAAAAGGATATATCTATTTCTTGGGAGAAATTGAAGAACAGAAATGACCTGAATCCTAGAGACAATGTTATATGGTCTGCTCCTCCCTGGGGTTGGTCTAAAGGGAATTTTGATGGTTCTGCTAGAGGACCCTAGAAGAGCTGGAGGGGGAGGCCTCATAAGAGACTGGGCTGGAAATTTCCTAGGGGCTATAGTGGTTCCATTGGGAACTCAAACTAACCATGTGGCAGAGGCTGAGGTGATGCTTTTTGTGGTTATTCTTGCCAAAGATATGGGCTGCATGAAACTTTGGCTTGAGGGTGAATCCCTCAACATTGTCAATTGTATAAAAGGGAAAGTGGAGTGCTCCTAGACTATAGCCCATACAATAAAGAAAATCAAAATGTTTCTCACCACCTTTGAAGAGTGCCATGTCACCCATATTTACCGTGAAGGTAATAAGCCGGCAGACAGGCTGGCTAACGAAGGTACCCAAAGTGACATCATCAAATCTTGGAGAGGGGAAGGGAATCTAAACTCTAAGATCATGAGTCTAAACACATTCAATAAAATTAATCACAATGAAGGGCATGTCACTTAATATTATGATGATAAGGATGAAACAATTCTTGAGGAAGGCTGCATGTAATGCGAAGTGTGGGATAATAATTCTAGTTTTAATGATCTACGGTGCCTGGGTTAATTCTAATAAGCATGATATCATAAGAAATCATTGCAGTAAGAAGAAGATTAGTAGCAAGGAGCTGAGCCAGGACAGTAATAGAAAACACAAAATGGGAGGTGGTATGAGAAGAGAGGAGTCGGCTGACTGTGACAAATGGAGGCAAGATAGGAAAATTTGGAAGAAGCTGAAAAAGGGTGAGGTCTCTTAGTATATCGAGAAGCTCCACGACTACAACAAACAGGTGACTTCCTTATTTAGTAAGGGTTGGGTTAGAGGGAAAGTAAATTTATGGGGTAAATATTTCACCCTTACGCTTAATCTTATGGCTGAGATAATGGGCTTACCCCTGGAGGGAACCCATTTCCATAGAGGTAACCATAGGCTTGGTTCTAAAGCTTTTAACCTGTTCCCTAAAACTGTTGATGAAAAGGCCCTTGACTAAAGGGAAGGGGGACTATGTTGATATCACCAAGATTGAGGATTTCTGGGCCAAAATGTTGAAAGTTATGATAGAGTATTTCATGCTTGATGGGCGTTATTCCAAAATCTACAACCTGCATTTCATCCTAGTTAACCACTTCAGGCATAACAAGAGGATCTCCTTCCCATTTTTTCTTTTGAGCTCCCTCAGTAGTAGCATCACCGAGCAGAGGAAAAAGTTGAATAACCCTGTGTTACATGAGGGGTTGATCCTCCTTATTTCTAACTATGTCAGAGATATCATCTCGGACCCTATTCCTAAAAGGATCAAAGGTAAAACTTATAAGACTATTGAGGGGGATAGTAAGGCTGAATCCAGCAAAAAGAGAAAGAAAAATAAGGAAAATGTTTCTGACTACAGGAAAGAAGACGGTAAAAAGAGGAAGAAAAAGAAAGTAAAGAGCTCTGATAGCAATGAAGATGATACTAAGGAAAAAAGCCCTAACTCTCTGCAAATGGGAAATGATGAGGAAGAAAATGTGGATATGGTTCCTGGTAACACTAAGCAGGAAGAGGATAGGATTGTCATAACTAAGGATGAGAAGGATGAAGAGGATGAGGGGAAAGATGGGGACTATGATGATGAAAAAGGTGAGGAAGGGGCTGAAGAGGAGAAAGAAGAAGAGATCCCTACTGAGGATGATAAGAATGAAACCCTGGACCTCCCTGCTGAAGGGGAAAAAAATGATGCCCACTTGGATAATGAGGAAGGGTTAGACCTGGCTAGTAAAGATGATGGGGAACCCCTTAAGGTGGACTCTTTGGGCTCTTTGGAGGGGTAGGATGAAGAGGAAACTGAGACTAGTTAGAACTGCCTTTGTCATTGATGAAAAAGAGGAGGAAAAAAAATATTCGGGTGCTAATACCGATCAGAATGCCACTGAGGAGGAAAAAATCCAAAAAGATGATTTCACTACTCCCCTGGAGGATGCTATGATCATGGACAAAGGAAACAAAGATGAAGGTCAAAGTATTCCTCAGGATTGGATCAATCAGGAGATTCAGGAGATTAAGCTACATCTTCATTCTCTGGAGAAAACTATAGAAACCCTGAATATGAAGCTGGAGAAGCTGGAGAACAAGATTCTAGATAAGGTAAACAATAAAAGCTGGAAGGAGGAGATAACTACCGAGATCAACAAAATTGTTGACAACAAGGTGAAGGAAATTAAGGTCAAAGTTATCAACAATGGGAAAATGATTAATGAAGTCCTCAGCCATAGTAATGAAGGGCTCAATGCGGTTGTCATCAACCTGAATATGCTTCACAACTACCTATAGAAAAACTAGTTGGAAAACATGACCATTACTATTGATGACAGTGCTAGGAATGTTGGCCCAGGTACTAGAACTAGAGGGCGTATTCAGAGGAAGATCCCTGAGAAGCCTAAGGAGCTGAAGGACCTAAAAAATGCTATCCAGAAGATGGAGGAGCTGAAGATGAAGGCAGACAAAATGATAAGCAATTAGCTTTGTCCTGTTCGTTGTTGGGTGCTGCTAGTAGTGTTGCTAGATCTATTTTCTTTGCTTTTGTTATAGTATCTAGTGTTTTTTTGGATCCTGCTCTATTCTTTCTAGCAGGCGTTTCATTTTGAAAAACTTAAATGCTTTATCTTTATGCTATGATGTAAATGGTTTCAAGTTCCATTCAAAACCTATTTTTGCCTTATTCAAAAACATATATGTATATATGCTACATTTAGACATTAAAATAATAGGTCTAATTTGAATAAAATTCTAAAATTAGAATTCAAATAACATTGAAATTTATCGCAACATACAAAATTATATGCAAGGACCTATCTAAATAAACCAATAATCAATTAATAAATTAATCCAACTAATAAAAGTAATCAAATTAATTATATCAACTTAATTAATAAAATTACTTAATACTGATTAAAACATTTATAAATTAAATAAACTAATTTAACATATATTAAAAATGAAATATACTAAATTTATTAATAAATAAATAAAAAACCAATTTAAAATTGCATTGGTAACAAAATGAAATTAAACAATAATAAAAAAAATGTGAATTTGATTTGTTGTGGGGGGTGGGACCCACGGTCCTTAGCCCTACCCACGCTGCACAGACTGCAGCCTAGCCTGTCGTGCGATAGTCTAGCCTATCATGCGGGAGGAGAGGAGAGGGGGGGGTCCACCTCCCTCCTAACAAATATATATATTTTTAATTTAAAATTTTGTTTTTCAAACAACTAACACATAGTAAAAAGGGGTATTAAATTTCTATTTAATATATGTTTTTTTTTAAATTAAGAAACTTCAAAATTTACAAATTAAAATTTCTATTTTAAATTTAATTCTTTGACAGCACGTTTCCCAGAACGTGAACACAAACAAACAAAGCAAAAGTATAATATATTTTTTAAGAAATCATCACACATAGGATTTTGATTTTGTAAAGAATAAATACTATATTTTTAAAACAAAGGGGTATACATTTTATCAAAAAAATAATATTAAAGTCATGCATTGACTTTATTTATTTATTTATTTTTACTGGTGTAATTTATTTTTACACAAAGAGTAATATTTTTTACTGTATTTTCTTTTTAACGATAGTAAATTAATTACCAGAATTGGGTTTTGACAACAAAATTCATTTTCTATTCTAATGAGTAAATTTATTTTCCAGCCTCTATAGTATAACTATAATCCTGATTAATGATTCATTTCCTAGGAGTTTAACAGAGAATTTTCTAATGAAATTTTGCCAGCATAACCCTGTTGTGCTAAAATTAAATAAAAACTTAAAATATTGATTACAAGGGTTTCTCTAATACCCAAAACAAGGAAATCACAAATTGATCAAAAGAGATAAACATGAAAACATTCAGATATAGGAAATTCTACAAACTGCAAAGCAGAAAACACTGAAAGAGATTTTAGAGCCTACCTTAGATGCAGTGCATAGAATTGAAATTTAAAAAAAAACCTTTGAAGATCTGAAGACCAAAATTCCTCCATGATTGAATTCAACCTGCAGATCTGAATCCATGAACGATGCAAACACCCAAATTCTAAACACACAATATATCCAAAACAACAAGTAACCACAACAGGCAAAATCCTCCAAAATCCAAAGCACAAGCTCTCCCACAAAATTCTTCTCCAAAACTTGTCTAATCTCCAAATGAATGCAATTCCCCCTATTAGGGATTCAATTCCCCCTTTCATGCAAACCCTAGAGATGACTCAACAGTTAACTCCCAATCAAACTCTAATTACAATTTGAAAGTAAATCCCAATTAATAAATTAAAATATCTTTATTTTGCACAACTCAACTTTGACTTTTGAAAACAAGTTTTTTATTTTTTGAAAATAAATCACTTTTCAATTATGCACATGTTAATAATTAAAAATTCATATTAAATAGATTAAATATTTAAAGCATCCTAAAGCAATGCAATTAAATATTTAATTATTTAATAACGCACACAAATATAATCAAATCTAATTACCAATTAAATAATCAATTAAATCCAAATAATCAATTATTTAACTTTAATTAAATTATCTCAAATAAACTTAGGAACATGATTAATATTAATTTCCAACTATAATCATTAATTAATAAATCGCATAAAATCACCCACATAAGCAATAAATCAACTGAGATCAAACGACATAAAACCAAGCAAACACAGGAGAAGGGATCCACGAATTCATGCCTACTAGACAAATTCAAGTAGGGTAGTCAAACTGATACTTGTCCAATCCTAGGACAAATTAGGCTTAGGTTAGGGTTTTGGGTCTGTGTATTATCTCCCTTCTTTACCATTGAGATGAATGTTTATGGGCACGCTCACTCCTGCCAATTCAGGGAAGACGATGCCCTGTACCTGCAAACCTGTCATCACAAGATGAAGAATGTACCTCCACTATATATATATATATATATATATATATATATATATATATATATATATATATATATATATATATATATATATATATATATATATATATATATATATATATATATATATATATATATATATATATAAGACAATGGCGGGGATCGGTCGATCGTGTGGATCTTGCAAGCAAGTAACTATGACTCCGTCCCTCAACCACATTAGACACATAAAACAGAAATATAAAACAAACACATCAACCATACACATGCAAGTATGGGGTCAGTAAAATCATAAGCATCAATGATTTCCTAGCCTATAATCTATCATCCTAAAATAATCATAACATTTATAAAATCGGACTAGGGGCACGGTTCTACATCTATGCAAGAAATTATTTTTTGATGTAATCCTTCTTCACTGAAAAACTTGCCTTCACACTCCTCCATAAATCAAATGTCTTTGTAGATTCCCCGAAAAATGCATCCTAGCTTCAAAAACCCCTTATATTCTAAAATAAGAATTGAAATTCACAATTGATATATTTTGTTTTTAAATAATAACTTATATATATACCCTTCTATTTGAAAGGGTGGGTCGCCCACGCGACTGCTCGTGGGGGGTTGACCCCTAAGAGTACTCGGCCCAATGGGACTCGACCGAGTCCTACTCGGTCAAGTCAGGCTCAGATGAGTCAGCCTAGCTGGCATGCCATGTTGGTAGCGAAACCTCCAAAAACACAAAAAATGCAGAAATTTGCACTTTTGTTGTTCCTTTCTCTGCTGAAAATAGAAAATGTCAAAAAACTAAAAGTACACATTTTTAGATCTTGGAACTATGATTATGGACATATAGATTTAATATTGATTCAATTACAAAATGTTAAATAAATTTTCTAAAAACTACATGTAGGTATATTAAGCTTTGAGAAGTCGTTGATTCAAAAAATCTAAAAAAATGCTAAATCAATTTAGAAATTTTTTTAAATCATATACAACACTAGAGAAGAGACTCTTCTTCAAAAATATGTAATTTATTTGATTTTTGGAATATTTTTGATAGGGGAAAGTGGCGGGAGACAAAAGTTGTTGATTTCAGGTAAGTTCAACTTTGAATACTTATAATAGGAAAACTATAGATCGTAAACACTTCTTTCTTTTTTCCTGCACTAGATATACATGTCATCTAAAACATATTATGAAATTAGAGGAAAAAACAAGCATTTTACTTAGAATTATTTGATGGGAAGTAAACTCCTTGATTTGTAGTATTTTTCAGGAACTGAAAAATAGAACTAAATTTTTTTTAAAACATATTAATTTTTGTTCAAATTAATTTTTAAAAATTATAGGCATAAAATTTATCCTATTTCACACATTTCATCAGTTTACATCATCTTCAAATTCTAAACAGAAATGTGACTTTTATGCCCTTGAATTTTTTCAATTTTGGTGTTGTTAGCCTTTTCCTTTGTAAAAGGATGACAACGCATTGTGCTTTTACCCTTAGATGCCATATTTAATTATTCTTTCCTAGTTTGCATTAGCATCCCAAAATATTTTCTTAGTCCAAAATCCAAAAAAATAGTTTCTCTTATTTTCATTTCCTTTATTTTCTTTACATTTCCAAAACCAAAAAACCAAAAAAAAATAGTCCTAATCCAAATATCCTAGTGGTCTTCCATATACCTTAGTCTTATATTTGCATTCTAGAACATGTTGTCTATGGACCACCCCAGTCAAGGACCACCCATACTAAGGGAACCTCAATAACAACCTCCAAATGTTCCTCAACTAGGTGTCCCTTCCAATCCAGGACAACCCCAAATTAGTCAAGGGGCACCCCTAGACAAGTTTGAGTATTCAGTATTTATAAACCTCTTCAAGAAAATGATGAAAAATGGATCAAGCACTACAGTTACTCAACAAGTCATAGAACCATAACAATACCAAGCACCCCAAAAAGTTTCAATTCCTCGGCAACACCAAGAACCCCAAAAGATCCAAGCACCCCAGCAAGTCCCAGTTCCTCAGCAATACCAAGCACCCCATAAAATCCAAGAGCCTCAGCAATACCAAGTACTCCATCATATACCAACACCTCAGCATGTCCTAGTACCTCAATATGTCCCAACACCCCACCAAATCCCAACACCTCAGCAAATCCTAGCACCTCATTATATCCCATCAACTCAACATGTCCCAACACCTCATCTTGTCCCACCGCCTTAGCATGTCCCAACACATCAGATGGATTCTCATATCCTTCCAAATAATCATGGATTCATCTTTATAATGTTCAAACATTTAAAATTATTGGATAAGGATTTAAACATATGTCAAGAAGCTATCCCCAAACATGATCAAAATCATATACTTGTGTCTAGAAATGGCCCAAAATAAACCTCCATATCTCCCACCATTTCTTCCTCCACACCATCTCCACCTAGTAATGCATCCAATAATGAAACATTTCTAGTCTACCCACAAGGGCTATCCATAGTACAGATCCCAGCTAATCCATTTTTTAATGCTAGTACCTTCTACAATTCAATAGTCTTAGATCTAATACCACTATATATTCCACTCCCAAGAGAATCTACTCCATTGAGTCCCAGTCTAAGTCCATCCTCATCATTCTTGAGCATCGAGTCCTTTCAAGAATCCACCATACATATCCAAACTCATACACTATGTCAAGAGGGTTATCCAAAATCTAAAGAAACAAGTCCTAAAATTGGTCAAGATCAAGATACCAAGAATGTCCAATCTCATCCAATATTCGACCAAGATCCCCTTATCCAATTATCTCTTGTCCAACATGATCTTCTTCCATCCCAAGAAAAAATAATTCCTCTGAGTCACATTCATAATTCACCCCCTAAGAAAGAGCATGATGTCCCTTATCCTCCATCCAATGATCCTCTTCCACGTGAAGATCAAAGTATCCTCCATGTCCACCACAAGATCTTATCATCCCTCCATCTACATGTCATAATCCTCCCTATCCACCACAAGATCTCATCCCTCCATCTTCATTTCATAATCCTCCTTATCCACCACAAGATCCCTTCATCTCTATGTCATAATCTCTCATGTCCACCTCAAGATCCCATCAACTCTATCCACGTTAATAATGAGCCTATTATATATCAACTTGGTTCATCCACATTCATTCAATCCAGTCTACTTCATAGTCCTACTAGTCCATATGTGCCTCATCCACCTCAAAATGGACTCGCATCTTGTTTAAAAAATAATCAGTATCCAATTTCTAAGAAGATTTGTCAAAAAATGTATTATCAAGGAAAGGGGTTAGGCCTCAATGAACAAGGTCTATTAAAACCCCTTGATATCAAAGAAAATCCATATTATTAGGGCCTTGGATATATAGATCATTGTCAAGATGTTGATATATCCTCTACATCACACATTCCCCCATATAAACCCAAGCATACACATTTTCCATCACCTCCTCCATTAATTTTGGGTCTTTACATCAAAAAGTCAAAATATTTGTCCCTTCCATCCATCTTAGGTCCATATATTCCTCCATCCACTAGTTCATAATCCACTTACCCTTTCCCACATGCAAGTCAAAAAAGGAAAACATCTTTGAGAACTATCTACCCATCGAAAAAGCATTCATACAATGTCTATCCACCCATGAATGCCAATCCCCTTCCAATAAATTTAGATGCCAAGCATAAAATCTATAATTTAATCAATCCATATGCAAGAAAGGATCAACATTTCCTATATAATCAACATGCAAAAATAAAGGAAAATATGATTAAAATAAAAAAAGAAAAGTCCAAAAGGCCGCAAAGGCTAATAAAGCAAAAAGAAAAGTAAACATATATATGCAATCCTAAATCCATTATGCAAGAAATGCATTCCAAGGAACCACAAAAGAATGAAAAATTAAAAACCATGTGGATTTCCAAGCAGCTCCTCAAAGCACAATATCCCAAAGAAGAATAAAAATTTTCATCCAAGCTTGCTATTCCAAAGGCTCCCATCAATCCTCCCCATTAATTCCTTCCACCTTCCAAATCTATTTTGGGTCATTGTGTCCCAAAATAAATGTCCACTCCTCCATCTAAATCCCAAAATCCAAAATCAATTTTCCTTCCATCACTCCATCACCCCTAAAGGTGTGTGCCAACATTGATCTTGCCAACATTTCCATCCACCCATACACAAGTCTTCCAACACCCCATTCATTATCCAACACATATTTTCCATCCTTCCATCCCACTTATCCAATCCTCTGCATAAACTCTTATCCTAGTCCATCTTATAATCCATTTCATCCCTTTTTTCCATCACCCTATCAATATATTTGAGTATACTTTCAATAGCCATGGTCCATTACAATATGTCCTTCAAGAATACTACCCAAAGAACAAGATGCTTGAGTCCTTCACATCATTTCATGCATCCATTGTCTTCCAAAAGTCAAAAAAAAATAGTTACCTTAGCAAAAACCTAGTGAAGAGGCATCTTTTATGACAACAAAAAAATAGAAATCAAGAGAAATAATTCATTTTATGGTGAAAACCACTTCATGTGGCTCCTTGGTCAAGTACCATGATGAAAACCTGGTAAACAGGCGTCACATGTAATACATTACCCTCTACACTTGGGGGCAAGTTTTATTCATGCAATTCTACCTATCACATCCTTCGTAGTCCTACAACATCCATATGCCTTTTTTCCATCTTTGATCTTGAAAAGGCTTCATACATACTTTTTGCTTCACTTTATCTACACCCTAAAATAATCCTTTATCATATCCATCCCTTACTTTCATCATCCATTGTCATGTTTCATATTGCCTAACCCCAAATCCTTTTATTGGTCTTAATCAAAATCAAGGACATTAAAAAATGAAAAAAATATTTTAGAAGTCTCTTGACATGTATGTTCCTCGTAGATCTCATGTTATTCAATAAGTCATGTCATTACCTTATACATAGCCAGATATCTAATCTTTTAGCTTGGGTAAACATGTTATCCTATTGTGAGATAGTCCTTGCATCCAAATCAACTTGGATTCCATTTTTTTACCTATCCATTGCCATCCCATCAACTCATTCATCCATTCATAGCATTCCATGCCTTGCTAGACATTAGGGAAAATAAAAATAATCATGTTTGAGAACAAATCATGTAATATGTCTCTTACCTCATTCAGTGATTTAAAATGCCCTAAAAAAAGAAATAAAAAACACAGCAAAAATTTATGAAAAAATACCAAAAAAAATAATAAAATCATCCTAAAAATTCCAAAAATAGCACAAAAGACCTTCAAAAGATTTCAAAAATAATCAAAAACCATAAAACATCCATCTAGGGATACCATTTTTGGGGTGTCCATGATAAGGGCCTTCACTTGTGTGATACGCCGCACATACCTCGACTCCAAAAATATGAACTCTATGGTAGACCATTTTTTTTTTGCAAAAGTCCTAAAAAATTGTCCAAGACAACCAAACAAATTAGAAAAAGAAACAAAAGACCTGCAATAAATCTCCTTTGTACATAAAACTAATTCTTTTACATTTCAAAAATAGGCATTGAACAACATCATTCATCACATCTAAGCTTCAGCGGAACCAAGTCAAAATATTCAAAACTAGTCAACAAGTCCTTAGCTACACTACCCAAACTATCTCATTTATCAAATTAGTCCCACAAGAAAGCATTTTGGAAAACATCATGTTGTCTTAGACAAGGGAAGGAACACTTAAAATCAGATAGAGTAGTCTTAGTGGAATCAAATAGCTTTAGAAAATGTCAAAATTCAATGTCCAAACTATTGCAAAAACAACGACACATAATCAGTACAACTGCAACTTGTTGAGTCAAGTTAGTCTTATTATGTGTTGATTTTTTCAAGTCATGTTCTTATGCATCTCTAGGATGTCCAAAACCAATTTAGAGATACCATGATGGTTCATGGCTTATTTTTCTTTATTTGTTGTTCATGGAATATTTTTTGTAAAGTCTTAAAAGAGCAATTTGGGTGTCTGTGATAATAGCCTTCACATCCATATACAAATATCCAACTGTAGTAATACAATAGATACTTTGGTTGTGATACGCCACACATACCTAAACTCTGAATGTTTGACCTCGATGGATCATCTCATAGTCCTTGTTTGTTCATCATGCATGTTTTAATGCAAGAGGATAATCATACCTAGATCATTCATATATTGGTAGGATGGCATCCATTTTTTTCTTGTTATAATAAAGTGGCTCAATGATGATAAATAAATAGCTCAATTTAGCTGGAAATAAAAAAGCATGGTTATTAAAACAGTAAACTCTCTACGTACTACAATCTAATGGTTTCAATCAGAGATTCATTCTCATTCTTTCATTCCATAACCAACATCTTCTAAAAAGTCTCATTATTAACAAATTCTCTCTGGTGATCTTAATAAGTCCTTGTGATAGAGTATCATGATACAAACAAAACACTTGCATCCTACATAAGCATGTTAGTGTAATACCCCAAAAATGGGCTATAAGTTCATTAACCTCTTAAATCGACAAATCGATCAAAATCGACACAAAAGTCCTAACCTAAGGCACATTTGCACATCAAGTCATCGAAATCCTAATTGATTTTATCTTAATTCTGCATCAGAGATTATTCCTTGAAATATTCCTATTTTATCCTAATTTAATTATCTTTAATTTAATAATTATTTGGCGATAAATCTCATTTATCCTAAATTTGATTAATTAAATATGATGAATATTTAATTAATTAGATTAATACTGCCACTTAATTATTTAATTAGATTTAATTCTATTTATTCCTAATTAATATTGTTTTATTTGACAATAAATCAAATTTGCTAAAAATAATCAATTGAATTCTTATTTAATTGATTAAATTAAATTGTCAATATTTAATAATACAGTTTTGGAATAGAATTTGATTAAAATAATTGATTAACCCATAAATCAGTTATTTTAAATATTATTTGGTGATAAATCATATTTATCCTAAAGTTGATTAATTGAATATGATGAATATTTAATTAATTAATTTAATTCTGCCACTTAATTATTTAATTAGATTTAATTCTATTTATTGCTAATTATATTATTTAATTTTGACAATAAATCAAATCTCCTACGAATAATTGATTAAATCCAAGTTGTCAATATTTAATAATATAGTTTTGAATAAAAGTTTGATTAAAATAATTGATTAACCCACAAATCAGTTAAGTTGAAGATAAATCACTTTATTTATTTAATTAATTCATGATTATTTGTGCACATTCAAAGAGCAGTTAAACTTTAAATCAGAAAATCAATTCAAGTTATTATCTTTTCGAAACTCAACATCTATTTTGAGTTTAAAGTTGATCTAAACTTCTGATTTGAGTTAAAAAGTTGTTCTTGCATGATTTTATGATTTATCTACTTCCAATTTCTTGTTAACTCAAAAATCAACCTAAGTTCATCAAGAGTGATTTATGACTTTTTTCCATGCACCCTCAAGCCCTGGATTTCTATAAAATCAAGGCTCAGCTCTTTACAAATCATCCACAGAATTTGCATACTTACTCTGGCAAATTGACATTAGAGGAATCATCAAGCTTCTTGCGAATCAACATTTTGTGAGATCAATCTTGTTTTCAATTCATTCTAGTTTCATATTTCATATCATTGTTAGCTTAATTTGCATATCATTTCAATCCATTTAGATTAATTTATTATCAGTTTTTCTCATCTTATTGCATTAAAAAAAATTTTAAAATAGATTAATTTGCATTCATATTTTATTGCTTTCATCATTTAAAATCCTTCATTTAGGTGTTGCATTGTCACTGATCTCGGTCTAATCTGAGAATACCATACTCGCACCTACTAGAAGGTAGTAAATCGCCTGGTTAGCTATATTGTTCTTATTTGCATATTTTGATTTTTACTAACCTCTAATGTTTTATTGAAGTGTTGTGTCTATAGCTAGGTACAAAATTCACACACACATTTCTGGCGCCCACTATGGGGCAACCCACCTTTACATGCTGGTTTTGATTTTTTTTTTTGAGCTAAAACCTTAAAGTTTCAAAGATTTAATTTTATCTCCCAAATAGCTTAGATTTTTTGTCTAAAATTTGTTTTGCAAGTTGGAGACATATCAGGGAAGCTTCAATAAAAAATTTAGAATTTTCTAAAATGTTTTGAATTTTTAATAATTTTTTCTTGATTTTCCAGAAAAAATTAATTTCTGACACAAATCAGCATATGTTTCAGAAATTTTTACATTTTCAGAAATCTCTTTAAATTCTATAGGGGGTCCATTCTATATGTTTTAAATTTGGATGCAATATAATAGCTCAAATAGTTAATTTACAAAAACTAGTCTATTTTGGTAAAATGGGTCTCTAGGGCACAAATGAAGAGATTTTTCTAAAAATTTTACATTTTTGGAAAGCTCTCTATTTTTTAGCATGGGTCTTTGTTTTACATTTCTATTTGTTTAGTTGAAATCATATCAAAAAAATTAGATCTTGTTGACTAGGTCAAATGCAACAAAAAATAAAATTTTGTGATGGGTATACACTTATTTTTCACATGGTTCAATGAATGATATGAGTTGTCATTTGGATTAGTTTCTGGTTATTATTGCTCCTAATAATTGATTTTCAAATCTAACCCTAGGGTTTTCATAAGTTGAATATACGTTGCATATCTTGTTTGCTTGTTTTCTTGTCGGAGAGTTTGTGGCTTGCTTGCGCGGGATTGCTTAACAAAGCTAAAAATTGAGTAAAATCTAATAAGCGCGTTGTGAGGGAATTTATGTATTCTAATACATCTGAAAACATTTCAATTTTGACATAAAATGAATATCTCACATGTCTAGCTTGAGTGCCTTTCCTGCTTTCATAAATCAGACTTCAATTTTTGGGCTATAAAACGAACATAGATTTGCTTTTTGCATATCTGTTACACATAGTAAATAGGCCCTATGAACATTATTTTTGGATGATCTTGAGAGATTGATATTTTTTCAATTGTTTATTCATGTGAAGCTCCTCTTGATGAAGGATCCCCTTGTAGGTAGGGAAGGTACTGAGAAAGTCTCACATTCTACTAGATTCGTGTGTCTTCAACTTTTGATTGATACATTCTCTCTCCAGAGATGTTGATAGATCATAAGCATTTGACGTCATAGATCTTTGTGAGATAATCTTGATCTTAGCATGTCGGATTAATCTATCTTTTTTGTCTTGGTGAAGTGAAGAGGTTAGGGGATTATGCTCTACTTCCTTTTTGGATAGTACCAGAAACCCAAATCCTTGAATCTGATCTAGTCCCCCTATGGTATCTTTTGTGAGTCACCTTTAGAGAAGGTTAACCATAGAGGAAATTCCTTTATTGGGTCAACCACGTGGATGAAACCTCAAGCAGTAATAGCCATTTTTTTCGTGGTAGCAGCAACCACTATATAAATGTCCTTGTGGAGGAAATCTTCATAGGTGTGGTCTCTTATTGGGTTGTCAGATCTCCCTAGCAGCTCCTAATTGATTAATTTCTTGTACTATGTCAAAACCTTGGTGCGCCTAGATTGGATTTCACCCTCTTGAGATCACAAAAGTTACAGAGTCAGACCATTACTACAAACCCTAGTGAGGCCAAATTTTATTTTATTTTTCTAGGAATATGTGCGTTATTAAAAAAAAATTTGGAACATACACAATTAGCACTTCTAGGGATTAGCACAATAAGTCACTATTGCTTGTTCATGTGCAAGGTTGCTTTTTCCCTTGTTCATTATTTTCATACGATTGCTTGCTTCCCTTGCTTGCTATTTTGCATGCTTGATATCCTCTTGGTTACTTGAGACAAACTTTTACACAGATCTTCAAAAAATTCGACAAAAAAATTTGCAAACAAACTAGTACTGAAAACTAAAAAATTGCAAATCTAAAGCAAAAATCCTTTCTGGTGTCAAGTCATCCTAAAATTTCAAAACTCATATCAAAGCCAAAGTCAAATTTGTCAAAGATTGGTCAAATTTGTCAGAAATCCAATTTTACAGCCTATTTCTAGAATCTATCAAACAAATCATTGTGTCAAGAACAAAGCAAAACCTATAATGAATACATTCATTTTCCTAAAGTGGTCACTTGAGTCTAATTTAGCCTTCTGATTTATCGCTTTGAGTCTTTTTCATCTTGTGTCAAAACCTTGTCAAAATTATCTTCAAAATTCAATCTTTTTACTAAACGGTTTAGTGTTGTGAGCTCGTGCCCACCATCTATTGGGCATCTACCCACACTACTATGGCATAGTATCCTTCATTTACATCCAATCTATTCTTTAATCACTTCAATCTTGACAAGGTTGCGTCATTTAATCTTCTAGAATCAATTCATTCTTCAGTTGTCTTCATCTTATTCTTTGGCTTCACCCAAGGTTAATGGTGGAAACCAAAGCTTCGTCACACAATAAATTTGGAAAGGTATCCTATACAATACCTCTGAATACTCTCCAGGCCCCAACTCTTGAACAACTCTACAATTCTGGTCTTTACGAAGATGACAATCTTGGCAATTTTTTATTGAAAACTTGTTACATACCCCCTCCATCAACTCACGGAGGTAATCAAAAAACCCCACCTCAATCTAATCCAAAGAGCCCTAAAACTCCTAACATGTCTCACAGAGGGACACATCACGAGTCTCAAGGACACCAATCTCAACATAGTATGGATCGAGAACCTACACCTTCTGAAATTGTTCAATATCAAAATGATGATGACTTCAAAAGAATGATGAAACATTTCTTGAAGGAAGATAGAGGAGCATACTTTCTAGAGTTAGCTCATCAAGGAGCTAAACTTCCTCCAAACTTTAATGTGGAAGATATCATTACACATGAGGAAGAAACTCCTATCACCGCTATGATGAAACAGATGCATGCCATGCAAGTCAAACTTAACAAACTTGAGAAAGAAAAGGAACCTAAAGAGTTCTCCATGGAGGCTCTATGTCCTTTTCCATTTTATAAAGACTTGTACATGCCGCCATTCCCTAAAAGAGTGGAGATGCCTAAATATGATAAGTATGATAGAAACTCTAACCCTCAAGATCATGTCAGAGAATTCTCTACTCAATCTATGGTGTTTATGCACGAACCAACCTACTCAATGCATCTTTTCCCTCGATCTTTGGGAGGAGCAGTCATTCATTGGTTCTCTAGAATGCCCCATACTATCAAAACTTTTGAGGATTTAATCAAATTGTTCTATCAATAATACTCCTACAATATTCAACATCTGGTCACCATGATCGACATCTGTAATTTGAAACAATATCCAGGAGAACCATTCCTGACATTTCTCAAGAGGTGGAGGAAGAAATTTTCTTTATATGCTAGACCTATTCCAGAAACTGAGAAGCTGGAAATCTTCATCAACAATCTTGTACCAGAAATCAACTACCCTTTACAAATGCAAAATCATACATCTTTTGACAAGATGGTAGATAATGCGATCAAAATTGAGAAAGTACTTGTGCAAAAAGGAGACATATCACTTCAAAAAGACAAGTATGAATCTGGATCTAGTTCTAAGGACAAGAACAAAAATTGGAACAAGAATAAAGGTGTTTTCACAGATGGCGTTGTTGATAATATTCGTGCCCCATCTAAGGCACCTACTTTCAATCTTACTACTGGTACCCAAGCCATCAAAGCTTCTGAAGCCAAAGCCACAGATTCCAACAAAAAGTCTTATGATTAGAAACCTTGGGCTACAGATCCTAATCACAAATTCACTGCTCTCGAAGAATCCTTGGAATCTGCCATGAAAACTCTATTGGCAAACAAAATCATCTACTTGCTTGAGATGAAAGTCTTTGATCCAGAACCTAAACCGAAATGGTGGAGAGAGAATGATTTCTATGAATTCCATCGTAATAAAGGTCATAAGACTAATAATTGTATTCGCTTGAAGCACATTATACAAGACAAAATTGATAATGGTGACATCATGATTGATAATCATAAGAGAAATAATGATCATACAGCATTCACAGAACCATTTCCTAAACATGGTAAAGAAGATTCTTCTTCTCAACCTAATATGGGTGCTAAAGTCAATTATGCCTACTTAGGAAACAATGTTGTTATCAATATAGTTGAACCATGCCTATCTGAGTGTTGCAATGTCATCACAATTGTAAGAAGAGATAGAGATAATCAATCAGCTAATGTAGTTACTTGATCACAAGCTCAGGCACACCTAAAAGGACAAATACCAGATTCATCAAATGTCCCTAAGGTGCCTTTCAATCTTTCATCTGCTTCTAAATAGAAGGCTACATCTAAATCTTCAAATCTTAAAGACATGAGGCCTACTTCATACAGTATTGTCCAACAACTCCAACACACAAATGCTAAAATCTCTAGGTTTGAGTTGCTTCGAATATCTCCAGCTCATAGAGCCATTCTAGACAAAGCTCTGCTCGGATCCAATGTTCCCGATGACCTTGATTCAAACAAATTCTAGACTATGGTTGGTCATCTTACATCTCCATGGTACATTTCCTTTTTAGAGGAAGATGATAACTCCTTGAGTCATCTGCATAACTAGCCTTTGCATATTGAAGTCTTGATCCAAAACCATCATGTCAAATGTGTGTTGATAGATGGACACGCTGGCCTAAACATTTGTTCTTTCAGCTTGATTACACAATTGGGATTTTCAAAAATGGCCATTGATCCCAAGAAGAAGATAACTATCAAAGCATATGATGAGCAAGAAAGATCTTCTAAGGGAACTATTGTCCTACCTATCAAAGCAAGTCCTGTCATCAGAGATACTATATGTCAAGTTCTTGATCTACCTTTGGCTTACAATATCCTCCTAGGAAGACCCTGCATACATGACATGAAATCCATTCCCTCTACATTCCATCAGTGTTTGAAATTTCCTTATGAAGGAGTTGAGGTGATGATTCTAGCTGATTTGTATACAACTTGCAATACCTTAAAAGAGAGTGCAGATAAATGTGTTCCCAATAATAGAGAATCTTCCACTAAGCAACTAGATGTTGCCTCAACCTCCAAGATGGAAGACATTGCTAAAGAGGTTAAAATCAAAGAAAATGGTATGGGAGAATATACTATAGATCCAATCTTATCTTTGACATCTCTCCCTATCTCTCCTAAGTCTTATGGACAAACTCTAAAACAGTCCAAGCTCAAATTTAAAGAACCTCTTGAAGCATATAAAGGAATTTTTTTTGCAGAACAAGTATCTAAATAGGAGTTTGAAGAGGATGAAGCTGTGCTTGCATGGCTATACAAAGATGAACCTAAATCTCAAGTTGTCCAAAAATGTGATGCTAAAATACCGAATATCCTGTCTAAGTCATATGGCCCAAGGGATAAATTGATTACAAAGATGGGATATAAAGGAAAAGGACCTCTAGGACTACAGGGTAAAGGTCTTCTATCATGTCTTGATCATCATGGTCGAGAAAACAAGAATACAATAGGTCTAGGATACACGAAGAAGCCTTTCTGTCTTAGCAAGAACTCCCCGCGTGTTCTAGAACAAATTGAGCCTTCCGTAGCAAATCAACTAAAGGGGGAAATAATTGAACAATTTGATAGTGATGATTCAGACACTACTAATGAGCTCATTCCTTATAAGCATTTTCTTAAAGAAATAAAAGACCTCCTTGAAGCTGAAGATGATCCAATAAAAAGAATTAATGTAGTAGAAACACAAGAACCTACTATAGAGCAAGAGATAGTTGCAACACAAGAACCATCTAATCTCGAAGGAAATCAAAAAGATGAAGGTGGTAGTTATTCTGAGATAGATTCCCATGCATATGAATTCAAATCAAAATCTGAGGGAAATCCTTCTTGGGGTATTCATCCTGACTTTACTCATGTTCTCAGATTTCCTAGAGGTCTAGATGAAGAAATAGAAGATGAATCAAATGACTACGAATGGGAAGTCATTCCAAAACCAAATGAACTTGTCATAGAAAAGCATGTTGATGTTATTCACCAATATGCACCTCAACCTAACGTAAGTCTAGAGCAAAATGATGAACTTATCGAGTTTGATCCACCGATGGCTGAAGTAAATTTCCATAATGACATTGAGGCTATTCATGAATTGAATGTCTTAAGTTGTAATATCACCTTTGAACTTGAGTGTTGGGTTAAGACCAATGATGATAGATCCATATCTGTAAACACTCTTTCCCAATCTTTCACCACTTTGACTATCCAACACCCTGACCTTCTTGACATAACATCCACCAACTTAAACCAAGGTATTTATACCTTTCCCAATGACTATGCCCTTGCTTGCTACCTAAATGCAGTTGAGCCTATGAGGACTTCCATTAGTGAACTGAGCATTAGCATGACAGAGTCGAACATCAAGTATCTTAGTCAAAAAAATAAGAATAAGAATAAAAAGAAAAGGAGTTCTGAGGGTGAAAACCACTTTGTGGTAGTCTCAGAACCTACAAAAGTAAAAATAAAAGATGTATCCAAAGGTGAAAACCTCTCTGAGGCACCTAAGGATGAGATATTTGATGTCCTTCAGAGTCATTTACAGGACAAATCTCCAGTTCTAATTGAGCCCACTCAATCTATCAATTTGGAAACAGCAGAAGAACCACAATTGATCCATGTAGCACAATCTTTATCAGAGGAAGAAAACCAAAAATTTACAACATTCCTAACAGAGGAGAAGATCAACTTTGCATGGAAATATTCAAATATGCTAGGGTTGGATCCTGATCTTATAATGCACCATTTATCTATAGCTCCAAATGTTAAACTTGTTAAGAAAAAATTGAAAAAGATGCATCCACATGTTTCACTCTTGGTAAAAGCTAAATTAGAGAAGCTCCTAAAAGCCAGATTTATCTGATTTATTGATTATGTGAAATGGATCTCTAATATTGTACCTATTTCTAAACCAGACAAATCAATAAGAGTGTGCACCGATTTCAGAGATGTAAACAAAGCATGCCCTAAGGATGATTTTCCATTACCTAACATTGATATGATAGTAGACATGACTGCAGGTTTTGAGATGTATTCTTTAATGGATGGTTTTTCTAGATATAATCAAATAAAAATTGCTCCAAAGGATCAAGTGAAAACTACTTTTACATGTGCATGGGGTACCTTATGCTAGAATGTCATGCCATTTGGGCTTAAGAATGCCGGTGCTACATATTAGAGAGCTGTGACTTCTATTTTTCATGATATGATGCATAGGACTATGGAGGATTATGTTGATGATACTTTAGCAAAATCTATGATTAGAGCTAAACATCTAAATGACTTGAGCAAGATACTAGATAGAATGGAAAAATTTAGTCTCAAACTAAATCCTAAGAAGTGTGCTTTTGGTGTCACTTCTGGAAAGCTCTTAGGATACATAGTTTCAAAGAAGGGCATTGAAGTTGATCCAACTAAAGTAAAAGCTATAATGGAGATGCAACCTCCCAAGAACATTAGTCAAATGAGGACATTACAAGGTATAGTTCAATCTATCATATGCTTCATATCTCAGCTAGCAAACATATCACAACCTTTTACAAAGACATTACATAAAGGTGTGACCTTTGCATGGAGCGAGGAATGTGAAAAGAACTTTAATCATATCAAGAAATATCTATCAAATCCTCCTATCTTGATGCCTCCCATTCAAGGGAAGCCTTTGATCTTATATGTCTCTACTATAGATACATCACTGGGGGCATTGCTTGCACAACATGATGAGAACAAGAAGGAAAGAGCTATTTTATATATCAGTAGAACATTGGTGGCATACGAAAAGAACTATTCAATGATTGAGAAAGCTTGTCTAGTTGTGGTCTTTGCATCATAGAAACTGAGACATTATATGTTGGCTCATACTACACATTTACTATCTAAGATTGATCCACTAAAACCTACTAAGCAAAGCTGCCCTCACAGGTAGATTAGCCAAATGGGTCATGCTCTTAAGTGAATTTGACATTGAATATGTTGAAAGAAAATCTATTAAAGGCCAAGTTATTGTTGATCAATTAGCAGATGCACCTTTACTTGATGATACACCAATGCAAATGGAATTCCCAGATTCCTCTATCATGAATCTTTCTTCTAGAGAATGGCAGTTATTCTTTGACGACTCCTATACATAGAATGGATCTGGAGCAGACATATTGTTCATTACTCCTCAAGGATACTCAATCCCAAAAGCATTTAGAATCAAGTTTCCTTGCACAAACAATATTGCTGAATATGAAGCCCTTTTTAATGGCATGAAAATGGCAATTGAGGTGAGAGTAATAGAATTACACATTCATGGAGACTCAGAACTTGTAATCCATCAAGTCAATGATGTGTACCAAACTAAAGATGAAAATCTCATTCCATACAAGAGAATGGTAGATGATCTAAAAAAGTATTTCATATCTATCACATTTGAGCAAATACCTAGAATAAAGAATAAGGTTGCCAATGCAATGGCAACATTATCTACTTTATTACAGCAGCCTAAACATGAGCTATGCTATGAGTTCCTAGTAGAAGCACTATCTTATCCTGTATATGACTCCCCTAAAACCTACATGATTTGCACTATTGTAGGTCATGATTCATCCATATATAAAAACCTATTCTGCTATCTCAAAGACCAAATCATCCCTGATACCTTTAACCATCATGAAAAGAGATACCTTATCCACCATGCCTCCCGGTATGTCATCATTGGTCATGATCTTTACAAACGAGGTCTAGATGGTACGCTCCTTAGATGTTTAGAATGGGAAGAGTCTCAACATGCGTTAGAGGAAGTCCATGAGGGTATATGTGGGTCACACTCGAATGGTTTAACACTAGCTTGAAAACTTATTAGGGCTGGGTACTATTGGCTAGCAATGGAGAAAGAGTTTATCAAGTTTGCTAAGAACTGTCAAAAGTGCCAAGTACATGGCAACTTAATTCATGCTCGAAGGAGAGATCTAATTCCCTTTACTACACAATGGCCTTTTCATCAATGGGCCTTTGATCTTATAGGAGCTATACATCCTCATTCTTCTAATGGACATACCCATATAATCACAGCTACAGATTATTTTACAAAATGGGTAGAAGCAATCCCTTTGACACAAGCAACTGGAAAACAAATATCTATGTTCATCTTGAACTACATCATATGTCTGTATGGTATTCCACATTCCATAGTCATAGATAATGGTGGACAATTTAAGAACAAAGACTTGGATGATTTATGTGCCAAATTCAAGATTACACAACATCAGTCATCTATCTACTATCCTCAAGGGAATGGACAAGCAAAGGCTTCTAACAAGAATCTATTGAAAATCTTGCACCGTATAGTTAATAAAATAGGAAGAGATTGGCATCTCATGATCAATCCAGCTATCTGGGCCTACAAAACAAGTATGAGAATGCCTACTGGGGCTACACCTTTCACTTTAGTTTATGGGTCTAAAGCGGTACTGCCTATTGAGGTCAAAATCCCATCACTAAGAATCAGAATGCATGGTCTAGTAACTGATGATGACTATAGAGTATCTAGGTTGCAAGAACTTGAACTACTAGATGAGTGTAGACAAGCAACGTATGATCATCTCAAAGTATATCAAAAGAGAATGTCTAGAGGTTACAACAACAAAGTCAGACATAGAGAATTTCAAGTTGGCGATCTAGTCTTGAGAGAGAATCCTAAAAATCAATCACATAGAGAGCGCAAGGGGAAGTTTGAACCCAACTGGTTGGGTCCCTTTGTTATCACTACTTCTTTTGGATCTAGTGCCTATCAACTCTCAATAACTGAAGGAGAACAACTACGAGAACCAATCAACATTCTCCATCTAAAGAAATTCTACGCCTAAGGCATTCAATCTATGGTAAAATGTCCTAAAAAAATTATAAAAATCTGAAAAAGTCCTAAAAAAATGAACATCTTGGTGAAAACCTAGCAATGGGCACCTTGATGATTCACAAAATAAAAAATAAAAAAAATTGAAAAAGTACAAAAAAATTGAAAAAAATGAAAAATACAAAAAAATGAGAAAAAGAAAAAGTGTCTGGGTGAAAACCTGGAAATAGGCGCCTTGGTAGCAAAAATAGAATCTCTGCCAAGATGGTGAAAACTCAGAAAACAGGCGCCACTTGTTTCACAATGCTCCATCTATCAGTGCAATCTTGGTCTTTCCCACCTTTCAGTCTTGCTTTAGTTTGTACATATTTCCCAGCATGTTCCTGCATTCCTGTTTTCAATAAGTCAGTCTGTACACCAATCGGCTCAAGCGTCTGTATCCTATCAATACCTAACACTTGGGGAAATCAAAGTCATATCCTACAGTCCTCAGTATCTCAGACGTGTCATATCTAGTCAGGGTCCTTTGAAGCTTCATCCGAGTCACTCTGTCTGTCTCCTCTCCAAAAAGGATTTGCATCTACAACAACGCAATCAAACACAAACATCAACACAAAATGAAAACAATCTATGCTTCACATGCTTTTATCTCCTTGTATGCTTACTAATTCACATTGAGATTTTTCCATATTATGTTCCCTCGAGCTCTTCGATGATGTCCTTTATAGAATTTAGAGAGTGATGACTGGGGGCATAATCTTTTCTTTGTCTTCTTCTTATATGTGAAAATCGAACAAATTTGGAAATTTTAGTTTGAAATGGTGTCCATCTGTAAGAGCCTCTATCTTGAATTGGATGGCCATGAGTACCTCGACCATTGATACCTGGAAAATTCAAGGAAGTTTGATCTAACTATTGTCTTTTTGAGTACGTTCTTTCTCCTACTCTAAAATGTGATCTTACCTAAGGATGTGAATGATAAAGGGTCACTATGGGTAATTCACATTGGATTTAGAATGATCTCTTGACTGTTTGATGTGTTTATTCACAAGGCGTATTCTAGTCATCATGACATCTATGTTTTGATACTTATACAAATTTCTATATCAAAATGGACATGATATTCAGTTCATCTTGGCATTTATGCCTTGGTGCTCATATCTAATCTGACATTCTAAAAATAAAATCAATATTCATATGTCCATGGTTGTCTAACCAATGGGCATTGTATTGACTTTTGATCATAAAAATTGATATTCATATGTCTGTAGTTTCATAACTAGTGGGCATTGTATTGATTTATCTAGTTACCTAAAAAGTTTAATGATGATAACAAATTGACACATGATCAATGACTGGGTCCTAGGTCCTAGGTTTGCATTTCATTCTACATTTCATTTTGCACTTTGCATGATTGCATGATCTCACAAATTATTGAATTAAACTTAAATGTTAAATGATCCTTCAAAAATGCTAAAAACATATCATAAGAGTTGAATCTCACATGAAGGTTCATCCAACAAAACAGCAAGTAGAATCCTTTTTTGGGATCAAAATCAAAATTTGAGATCATTTATATTATTCACTACTTGCATAATCAACCTTCAATCATCAAAAAAATCTAGAATTCAACTTAACCGATTAACTTACATCAAACTATCAAAATTTCAACTTTGTTAACCATGGTCAACTCATGGTCAAACCTAGTCAAACTTGGTCTCCAGGACCTCTAAATGATGCAGAATGCATTCCTGGATGTTTATAACCACTTCTCAAATCAATTAACATGCTTCTAAACTATAAACATTGACTTTTCTTGTCAGATTTCAATTTTAATCCCGAAGGGGGCATGGCATTGCACATCATTCAAAGTCTATAACTCAAATCTATCAATCAATCTTTCCTAAGTAATCAAGACAACAACCACGTCTAGTTGCTGATTCATCTAAAGTCCTCATCGCTTGGGGCAAATCTATCATCTCTTGGGGCATATCAAATTCATCTAGTGTCCAAATCTATCTTGTAAACTGTATCAGCTTTTCATAACTACCAGTTCATTAGTGTTATTTTCTTAGTTCTTCGTAACTGATGGGTTCAGGATGTGATACCAATATGATTCATACAAGGACATTGAGGTCTGGAATCGATCACTCACTTCTTCGCAATCATAAGGTTCAGAGTCAAGCATTTTGGCACTTTTTCGTAATCACCGGTTCATTGTTGATATAGCTAGCATCATCTCGATTCCTAGTCATTCTAAGCCTGGATCGATATCTTTCAAATCTTTCAAATCTTTCAAATCAGTTTCATACGTATATCAAAACACAGACTATTCTTTGAACCATTGCACTTTACACAGTGATTCAAAGAGGGGCAAAATGTAATACCCCAAAAATGGGCTATAGGTTCATTAACCTCTTAAATTGACAAATCGATCGAAATCAACAGAAAAGTCCCAACCTAAGCCACATCTGCACATCAAATCATCGAAATCCTAATTGATTTTATCTTAATTCTGCATCAGAGAATATTCCTTGAAATATTCCTATTTTATCCTAATTTAATTATCTTTAATTTAATAATTATTTGGCAATAAATCTCATTTATCCTAAATTTGATTAATTAAATATGATGAATATTTAATTAATTAGATTAATACTGCCACTTAATTATTTAATTAGATTTAATTCTATTTATTCCTAATTAATATTGTTTTATTTGACAATAAATAAAATTTGCTAAAAATAATCAGTTGAATTCTTATTTAATTGATTAAATTAAATTGTCAATATTTAATAATACAGTTTAGGAATAAAATTTGATTAAAATAATTGATTAACCCATAAATCAGTTATTTTAAATATATTTTAAATATTATTTGGCGATAAATCATATTTATCCTAAAGTTGATTAATTGAATATGATGAATATTTAATTAATTAATTTAATTCTGCCACTTAATTATTTAATTAGATTTAATTCTATTTATTCCTACTTATATTATTTAATTTTGACAATAAATCAAATCTCCTACGAATAATTGATTAAATATTTATTTAATTGATTAAATCCAAGTTGTCAATATTTAATAATATAGTTTTGAATAAAAGTTTGATTAACCCACAAATCAGTTATTTTTAAATTTAAAATCAGTTAAGTTGAAGATAAATCACTTTATTTATTTAATTAATTCATGATTATTTGTGCACATTCAAAGAGCAGTTAAACTTTAAATTAGAAAATCAATTCAAGTTGTTATCTTTTCAAAACTCAACATCTATTTTGAGTTCAAAGTTGATCTAAACTTCTGATTTGAATTAAAAAGTTATTCTTGCATGATTTTGCATGATTTTATCAGTTATCTATTTCTAATTTCTTGTTAACTCAAAAATCAACCTGAGTTCATCAAGAGTGATTTATGACTTTTTTCATGCACCCTCAAGCCCTGGATTTCTATAAAATCAAGGCTCAGCTCTTTACAAATCATCCACAAAATTTGCATACTTACTCTGGCAAATTGACATCAGAGGAATCATCAAGCTTCTTGTGAATCAGTGTTTTGTGAGATCAATCTTGTTTTCAATTTATTCTAGTTTCATATTTCATATCATTGTTAGCTTAATTTGCATATCATTTCAATCCATTTAGATTAATTTATTATCAGTTTTTCTCATCTTATTGCATCAAAAATTTAAAAAAATAGATTAATTTGCATTCATATTTTATTATTTTCATCATTTAAAATCCTTCGTTTAGGTGTTGCATTGTCACTGATCTCGGTCTAATCTGAGAATACCATACTCGCACCTACTAGAAGGCAGTAAATCGCCTGGTTAGCTATATTGTTCTTATTTGCATATTTTGATTTTTGCTAACCTCTAATGTTTTACTAAAGTGTTGTGTCTATAGCTAGGTACAAAATTCACACACACAATTAGTACATATGATGTAAATCAAACATCATAAATAGAAATTATAATGCATTCATCCATCATATAAAGTGCATCACATCTAGTCACATCATAAAATGTACATTAGCATGATAGTATAGAAAGTGTATACATACACAACAATAAAAGAATATCATAAAATTTTGGCATCTCATAAACATCACATCATAGGCATCACATGATATATAGGAAATGCATACATCCATCACATAACATAAAAGTATATCAAAATATTTTGCATCTCATAAACATCATAGATACTATCATCTTATTTCAAGAGATCATTCATGCCTTTCTTGCATAAACAATCTCTATAGGGGTCATCATTTACCTCATTGTCACATTGTTCCCGTCAGGGCATATTGGGGCATAATTTTTATTATTCTTTGAAACAACGCTTGAAAATGCATTGTATCAAAGAGGGGGAAATGTAGACACCTAAAAATGTCGCATGCCTGCAAATGATAATTTCACTAACATTTGTCTTAAATTATTAAATAATCTTTATTATTTAATTAATTATGTATCATTCTACTATATCCTAAAGTCAAAATCATTGTTTCTCCTTAATTCTATAATTAAGTGATTTTAATTAATTACCTTAATTATTAATCGTCCAAACAATATTTCATTAATTATACTTCTAAAAAGTAATTAAATAATTAAACATCACTTAATTCTTCCTTATGTCATTCAATTAATTAAATAACCATATTTAATTAATATTCCTTCTTCCTCTCATAAATAAATATTAATTACTTATTTATAAAATGTCACATGTGCAAATAAATAATTATTTTATTTATTTAATCATGATTTATTCCTCCAAAGATAACTCATACTAACTTTCAATTCACTCCACAATTTCCTCTCCGAACTATTCAATCAACATTATTGATTCCTCCCTTAGCAATTAGTTAAGTCTTTAGTTAATTTAGTACTCCAATCCATGCAATCAGTTAACTCATCTATGCAATTGGCTAACTCGTCAGTCTATTCTATTATCTCACCATCCCATTCAAGTCATCTCTCTAATCTATTTGTTGACAGATCAAGCAATCCCCAATCAAGGTAGTCAAGAAGAGTTGAACTCCCACTCACTCTGAGTTCAACTCCTCAATCACAGTCAATAAACCCTTCAATCATGGATTCTTAGTTGAAACCCCTAAAATCTTATAAATAGAGAGCCTTTTGTCATATTTAAAAAAAAACCACACATGCTTTGATTTCTCATGTTGGCACTATCTTGAGGTCAATTTTGAGAGGCCACATTCCATGACAAGGAGAACAATAAGGAAGGACTATTAGGTTTGCATATTCATTTTTTTGAATTGATTTCATAATGTTTGATTGATTATGCTTTCTATTTTAATTAGTTCCTTTCTTGATTATTGGGAATACTAATTGCACTAGGATTTAACTATCTATTTGAGGTTGAGATTTGATGTTATTGCAGGTTTTTATAGAGTCTAATATACCCGATTAAAAATATACAAATATCCATATACTTTGGTTTTTATACACCACACATACCTCAACTTCAAATTCTCAACCTAGATGGATCATCCCACATTCCTTGTAGGTCCATCCTACCTATTTTTAATGCAAGAGGATAATCATACCTAGATCATTCATATCTTGGTAAGATGGTATCCGCCTTTTCTATAATAAAGTAGCTCAATGATGATAGATAAATGGCTCAATTCAGTTGGAATTCAAGCATGGTTATTAAAAACTAAAGGCTATATATTTACTATAATCAAATGGTTTCAATCAAGGATTCATTCTCATTATTTCATCCCTTAACTATTATCATCTAAAGTCTAACAATTCTATTAGCCAGTCACTCAATCTATCTGTCAAAATGGTCAAATCAATTTTTCAAATCAGTCAAATCAATTGGTCAATTATTCCATTATCATTTGCGTTAAACGGGATGTCTTTCCTAAAACCACACATCATCATTTGTCTTATACAAGATATATCTTTCCTGAAACCAAATGTTATTTCTTGTCTTATACAAGGTATGTCTTTCACTAAATCAAATGTTGTCGCTAGTCTTATACAAAATGGGTCCTTCCTAAAACCAGACATGATTCTTATCAAACAATCTCTATGTTATATGTCATTCAAATCGTCATCACAACCTACCAACATTCTTCACTTCTTATTAATTATTCTTTTCTTAAATCATTTAATCTAAATCTTCTTTTAAGAGATCATTCATATCTTTCTGGCACAAAAAATCTCTCAAGGGGTCATCATTTACCTCCCTATCACATTGTTCCTGTTGAGGCATACTAGGGCATAATTTTTATTATTCTTTTAAAAAATGCCTAAAAAAATATTGTATCAAGAGGGGAAAAATGTAGACACCTAAAAATCTTTATTATTAACATTCCTCTTAAATTATTAAATAATCTTTATTATTTAATTAATTGTGTCATTTTACCATATTCTAAAGTCAAAATTATCATTTCTTCTTAACTCTATAATTAAGCAAATTTAATTAATTACCTTAATTATTAATCATCCAATCAATATTTCATTAGTTATTCATCTATAAAGTAATTAAATAATTAAACATTATTTAATTATTCCTTGTCATTCAATTAATTAAATAACCATATTTAATTAATATTCCTTCTTTCTAATTATTGTGTTTATGTAATAATTAAATCAGAATCCCTATCACAATTAAATAAATTATATTTATTTAATTAAATTAATTATTCTTCTCTCATAAATAAATATTATTTATTTATTTATCTAGTATCACATGTGCAAGTAAATAATTCTTTTATTTATTTAATCATGATTTATTCCTCTAAAGCTAACTCATACTCACTTTCAGTTCACTCCACAATTCCCTCTCCTATCTATTCAATCCATATTGTTAATTCCTCCCTCAACAATCAGTTAAAGTCTTGAATCAATTTAGTCTTCTAATCCATGTAATCAATTGACTTCTCAATGCAACCAGTTGACTCATCCATGCAATCAGAAAACTCACCAGTCTATTTTGTTATCTCACCAGTTCATTCAAGTCATCTCTCCAATCTATTTGTTGACAAATCAATCAATCCCCCAATCAAGATAGTAAAGCGGAGTTGAACTACCACTCACTTTAAGTTCAACTCCTTAATCATAGTCAAACAACCCTTCAATCATGCATTCTTGATTGAAACCCCTAAAATCTTATGAATAAAGAGCCAAACTTTTGATTTTGGTAACCACAATTGCTTTGAATTCTTATGTTGGCATGATCTTGAGATCAATTATGAGAGCTCGCATTGTATGAGAAGGAGAACACAAAGAAATGATTTTATGGTTTTCATATTCATACTCTTAGAATGATTTCATATTGATTATTGTTTATGCATATAGTTTGTCTTATATCCTTTCTTGAGTATTGGGAATACTAATGGCTCTAACAATCTATTTGTGGTTGAGATTTTATATGTTATTGTAGGTTTCTTTTGATCCCTAGATTATTCGATTACACATCTTAGTCAACAACTACCCCTTATGATTTTGTCCAATGGTCCAAAAAGTGTATTATCATCTGATACAACATCTACATTACATTATGCAAGTCAAAACATCACATGAACATCACTACATGTTCAAATTTATTGGTGGTGGTTGTAAATGATTATTATAGTTACATCAAAGTATGAAATGTCATGTCCCAATTGACACCTCATAAATATGCACATAACAATTCTTTTTAGGTTATACATTCAAGAAAAAAATCTAAAAATAAGAGAGAGTGATAAGGGTATAATCAAAGTAATGTGCTTCCATTGATCATGTGCAAAAGTAAATACAATACAATTGTTTCGTTGTAGTTCTAGATTGGTTGTTATTTCAATCTGAATCTTTTTGTTGTCCATGTGATTTATATTTTGGCCTCCCTCAAACCATTGATATCATAGTAAACTTCAGCTCAAAATGATGACCCTTGAATATACTTGCCTTCACATCCATATATGAAATTCAGAACTTTAATTACTCCAGCACTAGTGATGTCCCAAAAAATGATGGACGATGTCTTGCAATTCAACAAGAAAACTCAAAAGAATGGTATGCATGCAAAAGAATGGGTATTGTGGACTAATTTGCATAATATAGTTATTTTCCATGCTATGAAATATAATGAATGCTATATATTTAGTAGTCAAGCCCATTTCTTTTAGGAATTCTTTATTGGGCTTCAAGTGACCAAGTTTTCATACAAAAACATATGGAGTTTATAAGAATGGTACTATTAATTTGACTCAAGAAATGAAATTAGAATCTACCTAATATGAATGCCTCCTCTAAGAATATGATCAATATTATTTATTAATTAAAATGTTTTATAATTAAGGTGTCTCATCCTTTGAAAGTCCTAGCATTTCATTTGGTGATTATTTATATAATTTTTATTAAGTTTAATTTTCCTAAACAAACACACACACACACACATATAAACCTACACATGGAAGCATTAGAAGAGAAAGTAAAAATGATTGAAGATCCTCTTAAAATACTATTTCCAAAACTAATGAATCAGTGTCACAACTAAATTTTTCCCTCATTTTCAGAATTTATCACTTGTTCCTTGTGTACAAAAAACCCCAATGTACATTAGATACATGGATTATCCTTCATTTAGGATGCAAAGATCTAGAAGCATTCTTAAGGTACATGGCTACTACTATAGACTGTCACAACTGAGCTTATGAGTGTATTGTTGAGATATAAGAAAGTGTTGTTGACTTTCAATACATGATTTTATATATAGATAGATAGATAGATAGATAGATAGAGAGAGAGAGAGAGAGAGAGAGAGAGAGAGAGAGATGCACATGGGGTCTTCTTGCATACAAATGAAGTAAATTAATTTGAATTGATATATGTTGTGCTAATATATGTCCTTGTGTATTTAACCATGTCATGAAAGGATATCAAGCACAAAATGCCATCATTACTATGATGTTCAATTATTGAGGCAATTCCTTTATTTCCCTATTAAGACAAGATTTCATCTTTTGTGATTGATTTTCAATCATGTTGTTTATATATTATGTGCATGTGTGTTTGTAATATATGTATATAATATTCATGTACATATATGTACAAGTATACATGTACAAACATAAATAAATATAATTGTTATTTGGTTATATGATCTACTATTGATATTGCACCATGTTTGCATAGTGGTTAGATTTAGAACTGTCTCCTTAGCTCCTATTGTTAGAATTTAGTAATCTTTCCTTAGTTGTTTTATTTAATTTGAGGATAAACCAAGGTATCCTCCTTTTATTTATTTTAGGATATTCCTTTAGGAATCTCTACATGTAATTTTGTCCTCTAGTCCAAGTAGGGGGACAACTCATATTTTGTAATTCCTTTAATAAGGAAATTAGTTTATTCCTCCTTATGAGGATGCTCACACTTGGCACACAATTAGTATGAATATGGAACTTATACACATGGGAGTTACATGCAAACTCTTTTACTCATCTCTACTTAAGAGATGCTTCTCCACACACTTGATACAATTTTCTCACATTTCCTACACACAATTTTCTCTCCTCTTGACATATTAGTTCTCTCATTATTGTATTGAGTTTCTTGCTCATATTCTATCTCTCTCTTTAGGATTTTCTTGCCTCATTCATAATACACAAAAGGGTTTTTCTTTCTTTTTCCCTTTACAAAAATCTCTTGGCTCTTTGTTGGGATTCTTGGAGTATTCTCATGTTTTGGTGATTGATCTTGCAACTTTATCTCATATTTTGCTTATGGTAAACTCCCTCTTGCACTTCACTTTCTTGGATTATTTTCATGAACTTATTTTCATTATTTTAATACTTTTAACACCTATAAATAGTGTCCACTAATGGTCTGGTAATAGTTTTTGATAGTCTCCATACCTTCAAAAAAATTGCAAAATTCTTCCCAAGGATTTCTCAAGGAAGCACTCCCAATTGGATTTTTAAATGCATTGATCTTATCTTTTATTATGGTGTCTATCAAACAATGTATTATATCAGCCTAATGCAAAGAAAATGTGTAATGCACTTCGCTTACAGAAAATTTGAAAGTACTCTAACACACACTCACACATATTTGTGTGTATATGTGTATGTGTGCACATGCATACATACATACATATGTGTATGTGTATGTGTATGTGTATGTGTATATGTATGTGTATATGTATATGTATGTATGTGTATATGTATGTATGTATGTATGTATCATATATGTATATATGTAAATGTGTAAATGTAATACCCCTTCTAGTGACGTGTACATATTTATGTGCACTCATTGTGGTTTCATCAAGTATATGTTGATGTTTCACATTTTGGGTTGATTATATGTGGTTGTTCGTTTGAGGACCATTTGTTTAATTATTATTGATCCTTATAATAGTATGTTAATTTTTTATATGATCTATCTCTTATGATCCTGAATGATTAATTAATTTGATTTATAATCAATGGATATACATACAAGAATATATAAATATGTTTGTGTGAGGGTTCAAGTATGATTATTTATTATTATTGTCGGCTATAATTATGAGATCATAATTTAATACAATCCTTATTCACTTGTGGATTACTATTTACTTTGGGTTTATGTTAAATAATAATTAATAATGATATATACTAATATTTATATTCTCTTTGTTTATTTCTAATTTGGTAAAAAGATGAATGGGTTTATAATATTGAAGTATAGATATGCTTTATGTTTTATTATAGTTGGATTACAATCCTACATAACTACCAAGAGGGCATTTCAATGCTAGATCTATATGTATTGTGGGGGGATTATGTGTCTGGAGATTGGGGGAATCTTGGTTGTTGTTTGAAAGGATTTTGACAAGATTTGGCATTTGTGCAATTTATCATTTTGGATTCTTTTCATCAAGTTTTCAATTAGGTCTTCTTCCTTCTAATTTTTCCATTTCAGAGAGTTTATATTAGAAAGAAATTATATTATTTAATGGTTATGGGAATTGTGAATTTTCCAAATATAGTTTTTGGTGTTTCATCTCGGTGCCTACATAATGTTCCCTCTCTAATTTTAGATATGAATTTTAACTCCTATGTCATAGTTTCATTACTTTAAAACATGAGTAATGTAAAATCGATGGATTTATCTCTTATAGCCTGTTTTTACTTCAGAATATTTGCCTCTTTTCCTAACTAAAATGAGTAGAATTCCTTTCAACTATGTTTTGGTCCAACATAGTTTGTTATGTTACCATTTTGTGCAGATTTGTGGGTAGTTTTGATACATTTCTCCTGTCCCTTTTTGACGCACACATCAAATCTGATTTTTCTCATGTTTTTCACTATCTTTGTCTGCGTAGTCACTGCACTCTTTTATTTCCTTGAGATCTCCTTTTGGCCTAATTTGATATTTGTCTCAAAATAGCCTTTCTTTGAATTTTTGCAGGCTATTTTTTTATTAACGTTTTCCATAGTGTTCATATAGATAAAAAATACATGCTTTCCATTCCTCCATCCATTGCCATATTATCAATTGTTATTTGTATTGGAGCATCTTCTATTTTCTCTGCCTTTGTGTGTGTTACCTCTGTTATTCTCATACCTTGCATCAACTAGGCATCGTTCTCAAGAAAATCTATTTCTTAGTCTTCTTCCAAATTCAGCGTACATTTTGTAGTGTTCCCTATGGCATCATTCTTTCTTACTCTTACCTAACATGTATTTTTATAACTGTGTGTTGTCAAATTTAGGTGGTGTCAATTTATGTTGCATTGTTGGTTATTATTAGTTCTTGTTCTAGATTATAGAATTATAGCCAACAACAATAATCTAGCTAGTGATTAAACTTTACAATTTTAGCCAATCAAACTTCATCAATATTTTTAATAATATTATATTTTAATACTTAATAAAGTTATGTGCACAATATTTAACTTTACTAATTTATAAAAATATTTATCAGAAATCTTATTGGCTTAAAAAATGAGGCGATAAGAGCGTATTTTTCATAAATATTTGTTTGGAATTGCAAACTTTAATATGGGTGATAAATTTATAAAACCTTACTTTTATAAAGTCTTCCTTTATTTGGGAAAAAATTATTCCAAAACTTACTATAAACAAGATGTGTGGACGCCAAACTTCAGTAAAATAGCAGATTGATTGCGCATTTCACCTCTAGCGGTTTCAACTATATCATGTCTATGGGCATAAATTTATTGTCATCGCATTTTTAGTTCTCTATATCATAAATCTCTTTAAAATCTATATCTTGGCTCAATGTTAGGTCTGCTCCTTTCTTTATCATCACTCAGTTCAACATGTCCTCATTTTTCCAGTTAAGTTTAGTTTGTTGCCTCATTAAACCTTCAATTTGTTGGAATACGTAAAGGCAAAATCACTCCATCTGCATGATTATCTTGATGGGGGCTATTCATGCTTCTCCCATATCTGAGATCTTTGATGGTTGTGCACCTAAATCTAGTGGTGGGCATTTTGGTTTTGGTACAGAGTCCTCCAAGACTCGTTTTACTCAACAAAGGGTAGTGGTAGCTTGTCTAGGATAAGTTCGTGAGGCATCTAGACGATTATAGTGGGTAAAAGTTTGGGATATTTGAAATCCTTGTTTTCCCTAGGGATAAATAATGAGCTCAAACTAGTGTCATGTGTTTGATTGAAACTGGTGGTTCTTGGGGTTAGATTTTAGTGTTCATATACATGTAAGAGTCAATTTTTTGAAGATTTGCTAGTATGTTCTTTTTTATTGTAATACTAGAGAGTGAAATGTTGGGGATTCTTTCTCCCCCTATTTTGGTTCTATGTTCATTAGAACTAAAGCATCAAATTAGAATTGGTGGTCTCTTGTTGATGGTGGTGGTTTGTGGCTTTATAATTTGAGTGTTCCTATGCATGTTTAGTTAATTTGATAGAATATGTATCATTGTGCATGTTTCTATTCTCCACATTTTTATTGTATACTATCTACATTAGTGATCTAGGTTTTTTTATTCTAGTAGCTATAATATCATTTTTTCCAATGTGAATATATGTTAGTTAATTGATTTAATACTGGGAACAGTGAATATTTTGCAATTTTACTGTCCATTTTTATTCTTGTGTTAGGATTAAAACACTAGATTACAATTAGTAGCTCTTGTTTTGTTTATGGTGGCTTCAAGCTCTTCAGATTTGAGTGTTTGCATGCAAAATTAACCAATTTGAAATATTTTGGATGGTGTTGTGCCAATAAACATGAAGGTTTGTTATTTTATTTTCAATCTATGTTTGTACCATCTGCATTAGGGAAATTACAATCATTAGCCTGGATTTGATTAAATATCTTAGCTTGTGGCATAAGTTATTACAAGTTGCTAAATCTTGCCCTCTATTTTTTTTGTTATTATTCATTCTTTTTCTATTCTCTATGGTTAGAGTTTGTGATATAATACAATTAAGGTGCTAGCCACCAAAACCCTCTTTGGTACGTTTATGAGGATCTATTTTTTTTAAATGCCACAAGTTTCTGGCTTAGGAATAATAACTTTCTTAAAATCTCATCTATGGTAGAAGTTTTTCCAGATGCCAAACTCTAATCCAGGAGACTTACAAATATCTCCATTTCCATTATAGTTGTTTGATGACCTAAAGCTGTTGATTGTCTCAATTTCAAGACTGAAATTTTTCTTAGAGATTTTAGACTTGTAAACCTTTCAAGTTGTGTAGCATCTACACATAGGATTGAACATGCTGACAAGTAGAGATTCATTTTAAGGATTTTAGTTGTCTTATCAATTATGGGCAATTTGTTGTTATTGCTTCCACTTGACAGTCTGAGAGATTGAGAGAAATAAGACTGGCGAAACATACTTCAATCTCTTCAATCCCTCGCATTTATTAAGGCTTAAAAATTTCAAAGCTAGACATAATTACAACATCAGCTCAATAGTCTCATTGATCTCAACATTGAAAAATTTCATTGTTGTCAGGTGGGAAAAGTTGCCAAAATGGTCTGATATGTTAGTGAGATAATAATTGTTGAGAGCCAAAGATCTAAAACCCTTGTTTTCAATTCTAATGTGTGTCACCTATTTCAGAGAAGCTCTGTGAATCCATTCATAAATCCTATCAGTAATTTCAAATGGAAATGAGTCTTTATCAATGCTAAGCTCGAACAATTCAAGGGAACCAATATGATGCTCAAAGACACCATCAATAATGTGGCTACATGATGAGGAAGAGGAGAAATCTTGTATTGAAAATTTAAGATTTGGTAAAATCATCCAAAGGAATTTCCATCTTTTAGAAAAGACACAACAACACACTGATTGCTTAAAGGAAACTTTAATGAGAATTAAGGTCATCAAACTATCTAGGAGATCTAGACTCGGATTTTTTTTTTGAAGATTCATGACTTTTTTCTCTATGTTGTCGAGAGTTTGAAAGAGATTGGCACACATAAATGATAAAAATGAGTTTATAAATACCTAAAGAGTATTAATAGTATTAAAAAATACTTAAAACCCAGCTCGTACAATAATAAAATTTACTCAAAAAGTCACAATGTATAGGTATGAAAAAAGTCATTGAAATCTCCATGATGTACTCTCATCTTTTTGTTTTCCAACTTTTGATTACCTTAATGATATATCAATTAGTATTGTATTTTTCCTATGTAGATTTGTATACAATTTTAGTATTCTAAAATACAAGATTATATCCAAATGAACACACACCTCCCCACATTAAAAAGGTCTTAGCATAGAAATGTTTTCCAAATAAATTAATTACTTTATTGTTGGTATGTTTTGAAGATGTAGTGTGACCATACATCATTCTTGCTAAGTCACCAAACAGAAGCTAGGAAAAAGAAATGTTGGAGATGAGGATGTTATGTCTCACACCAAAATGGTCCATATGAAATAGTTTTGAAGACATTTGTATTGCTACATTCGTTATAGCTCTTGTAGAGATATCAATTATAAAAGTGCTACCAAACATAATCCATTGTCTTTGATCAAATAAAGAAAAAATAATAAAAATAGGTACTTAAAGCCTCTACAAGTCCACATAGGCATTTCATAAGTTTATATATCTTAATAGTTACAAGTACAATTTTGAGACTAAACAACCCTGCCACCATTTCATTCTAAAACTATATAATTTATAACTGCTTTAGACTTTCAAATTCTTTTGCAAAGTTTAAATAGCTCTGCTAAAATTTTGGCTCTGGAGCCTTGTTTTTATAGGTAATTGGTAGAGGAAGCATTCTCATTCCCCAATACCATAATAGGGGCACAATGTTGAGTAAACTTATTAAAACCTTTATAATTGTATTAAATTAATAATATTTTGATGTTTCTCTTGGACATTTTGATGTTTCCCTTGTTTATTATCATATTATAGTTTTCCATTGGTAAGATTTGTATTCATAATTAATATTTGTATCTTCATGTCGCCAATATATGTATTTAGATTTA
>BSBK01008515.1:0-55000 GCA_027943335.1 Chamaecyparis obtusa
AAACTAAGATCCCAATTGTGGGAAAACTGAACAATATTCACATGCAACTAGCTTTTGATCCATGAGTTCAGAGTTGCATTGACATATCAGCTGTGGATATTTTGGAAGGATATGGTATGCTGCTGAATAGAGAGTGGGCAAGAAAATTGAATGAATATATAGCCACAAACTTTTCACACATGTGGCTACCATGGAAAGGAATCCCAAATCAGATAATGATAGAGAGCACACTGAGGCTCTAACTTCTATTATAGATTAATGTGAAGACAATGAGACTATGTTCATGGAAACAAGTCAGGGGTCATATGTTCCCAAAATGGGAGAAATTTTGATGCTGCAAGGTTATAATCAAGGAGGATGTCCTGAGATAATTCCTAAGTTCATCGAGGTACTTGTTGGATGATAGTCCAAAACCCACATTGAATGAATTCCAAAATTTTAGAAACTTCATCCTGAAAAGTGTTAAACAAGAAGTTGAAATGGGAAATGATACCTACATTAAAAAAAAATGTTACTTAATTGGTGCAGGATCCATAATGATTTTCATTCAGAAATCTCATGCACAATGTTCAAATTTTTTATTGCACAGATATCAAAAATGTCCCACAAGTATCAATGGCAAGAATCTTGACAAAATTGTGAATATTGAAAATCCATCACAAGTGGCAGTTCAAGAGCCACAGCATAGAGAAGTCAAGAAAGTTGAAAAGAAAGATTTTCAAGAAGAGAGTAAGAGATAAATTGAGGAATAAAGAGTTGAATCTTCCAATGCAGAAACATCTGATCAACCATGGACACTATTATTTGATGGATCTAAGTCGAAGAAAGGAAGTGAATCTGGTGTTTAACTTATCATCCTGACTGGAGAAACCTATTTGGTGGGTCACAGATTGTAGTTCCCATATACAAATAATGTTTTTGACACTAATACATTTGGGGTGAAATTGCGACGATAATTTGCGACGGCAGGCAAATGTCATGCGGTTTTGGCTTTTTTTTTTCAAATATAGCCCGACACCGTCGCAATTGCGATGACAATACATTTGTCAACGTCGCAATTGCGACGTTGTCGGGATATAAGTGCAAAATAAAAAAGGAACGTTGTCATTTGTGTTTTCAATAGCGCCGTAACCCTCCGCGAAATCACATCAGGATATAAGGCCCAAAAAACAAGAACGTTGTCATTTGTGTTTTCAACAGCGTCGTAACCCTCCGCGAAATCACATCGGGATATAAGGGAAAAAAAAAAAGAACGTTGTCATTTGTGTTTTCAACAGCGTCGTAACCCTCCGCAAAATCACATCGGGATATAAGGGCAAAAAAACAAGAACGTTGTCATTTGTGTTTTCAACAGTGCCGTAACCCTCCACGAAATCACAGCTACAATTTGTGAGTACGTTGGGTTTATTTTTGTTTTATCATTATTATGTAATCTGGTATTCAGTTGTTAGAGAGCTAAAATACCCAGAAATGAGGACATATCTGTGTTGAATTTATTGTTAGCGGCTTTGGTTATTTAGAAGTTTAATTTTATTTCTTCATCTTTCAAGCACAAACATTTTGTGGACCATAACATCTTCATTGTTTCGGGTATGCAGTGAAACAGCCCTAACTTGCAACGTTGTCATTTGTGTTTCAACAGCGCCATAACCCTCCGCGAAATCACATTGGGATATAAGGGCAAAAAAAACAAGAACGTTGTCATTTGTGTTTTCATAGCGCTGAGAGAGATTCCCTCCGTGAAATCACAGCTACAATTTCTGAGTACGTTGGGTTTATTTTCTTTTGTCATTATTATGTAATCTGGTATTCAGTTGTTAGAGAGCTAAAATACCAGAAATGAGGACATATCTATGTTGAATTTATTGTTAGCAGCTTTGGTTATTTAGAAGTTTAATTTTATTTGTTCATCTTTCAAGCACAAACATTTTGTGACCATAACATCTTCATTGTTCGGGTATGCAATGAAACAGCCCTAACTTGGTACTTGTGTACAATATCATAATGGGACCTTTGACAACCGGCCCTCAAATCTATTTGTAGATTATCTTTGAATATAATCTTTCCTACCTCAGGTACGAGCAATCTTCTGGAGCAAGATAAACACCAACACCATATGCCGGACCACCATTCATTAATCGTTATTGCTAAAACCATGTAGTATAATTGATGATATGCTTGTATCGGATGCTCCATGCCATGCATATTTAACATTTGCATTACCATGAGAATTTCTTGTTATCTCAACCTGTTTGTTGAAAACCTGCAGCCGAGCCTATCCCAACCTATTTGTATGTGAATTTTGATAAATACCAGTAACATTGGTTGCAAGTCCAATTTTATTTAGGCCAATAAGGAAACAATTTTTCACAACTACATACTCTGTATCGCAATCCACTAATTTGATCAATTTGTCCCCCAGCTGTTCAAATTCATGAGCCACAAAACTAGAACATTGTTGGGATTCAGAAAGCAAATTGTGATTAATGACACCATCCCTAACCTCATCACGCAATATCTGACCATTCTCCAACTAAGTTGCATCTGTACCTATTTGAACCTTAGCTGATGTTTTATGAAGCAACTGCTTTGCTTGGAAAGTCTTTATAGGTAACTCAGTTATAGGCTGTGGCTTTATATCCTTAAACAAGTTTGAATCTCTTAAATCTCTATACAATTCATTTGCGCTAGTGGGGCCCTCGGTTGAATATTTCTTGATCAATTCATCTAATTTAGGAACATTCATGGATACCACATCAGCCACAGGCTTCAAATTTCTAGGAATACAAACTTGCTCAGTTTGGAAACCTCCATACTAGCAGCAACTCTATCACAATTCTCAGCATTTGAGGCCTCGGTTGGACTTATTCGAATTTCAATCTCGACCTCAACTTTAGAGGTAACTTCTTCATCGCATTACCCTCAATGATAACTTTGGAGAAAAAGCATGAACCATTCTCATCAATCCAAGCAATGGACCTTTGACAGCCGGCCCTCAAATCTATTTGTAGCATTCGCAAAAAATCAACAAGATATGGAGAGCCATCTATTGCCAACTCTACAGTGGGCATGCCAGCCAAAAACTCATCTCTAAGTGAATCCAAAACTTGGACAAAAAAATCATTCCATGAGCCATTCCAAAAATACATCACCCTCGTGGGAACTGAACTCTTACGAAAATTCTCATAGTTATGCAATGCTGCCTTGCCCGAACAGCACTTATACAGACAACTACATTTCATGCTTTTGTCTTTCTTGCCACAGTTAATCCTATTCTTCCGTACCCACTTAGATAATCTCCTTCCTGAGGATAGGAAACCATATTTATTTCCTTGTTTTCGTTTCATTTGAGCTCTCTCCAAAAAATTTATGCGAAGCTGACACAAATGCTTCTCTTCACCCTTCATTGCAAACAAAACCAATTTACAGCCCAAACCGTTTCAACTAGGGTGTAATTATTTACAATGTCACTACAACACCATAATCTAAAACCACCCCTAACAAGAGGCTACAATATACACCAAAATCCGAAAGGGTGTGACGATCTTGTATGTGCATGGAGATTCAGACATAGTGATAGGAAAAGTTTGAAAATAGTGTACATGCCATGATAAGATGTTGGGTCGCTACCGCAATAGAGTTTGGTAATTAATTGAAAGCTTTAGTGCCTTCAACATTAAAAGAATAAATCAGACATGTAATCCGGTTGCAAACTCACTAGCTCAATAGCCATGGATTGTGTAAATAAATCATAGTGGAGCTAACTTCAGTGCAATCAGTTCCTGATAACATATCAAATTTTCAAGTTCTGAAGATGATAAGCATATCCTTGATTTTATGACAAGTTTCAGGGTCTTTGAAGCACAAGTCATTGATGAAGGAGAACAAAAATAGGCACAGTTTGAGATCAATGAAATCATGAATTTGAGGAAAAATACCATTCCTAAGGGAATGATAGAGTTGGGAAGAATCTTTGATTCAGATACATTGAGTGCCCTCAAGTATCAGATAATTGAAGGAAGGGAATGTGAGAAAGTGAAACTACGAACATAAGAGAATGTTAAGAATGTTCTTATTGGTAAAGTTTGTACTCCTCATGAAAAGGAATATATTTTGAAGCTTATGAGGGATTTCCTCAATGAGATTGCTTGGGGATATGAATATTTGAAGACTTATGATATCTCCCTCATCACACATACAATCCCACTAAAGCCAGTTAGTAAACCATTCTAGCAAAGGTAGAGACTGTTAAATCCTCTACTAAAGACACTAATACATAAAGAAGTGAAGAAGTTACTTTCGGTAAGAATAATCTTTCTAGTCAGACACTCAACGTGGATCGCCAACCTGGTTCCTGTCAGGAAGAAGAATGGGGAAATCCAATTGTGTGTGGATTTTTGCAATCTTAATAGAGCTTCAGAGGAGGAAAATTATCCAGTGTCATCTCTAGATGAAGTGATACAACTTGTGAATGGATCTCAGATGATGTCTTTTTTAGATGGTTATTATGGATATAACCAGCTGATGGTAGAAGAAGAAGATAGATTAAAAATTGCATTCACAACCAGTGGGGCATATTTTCTTACAAAAGAATTCCCTTCAATTTGATCAATTCTAGAGCCACTTTTCAGAGGACCGTGGATTATGCCTTTAAGGATTTGGTTGGAATATGCATCATTATATACATGGATGACCTTACTATATTTTATAGACGTGGGGAGGATCACATAAGTGACTTAAGAAGAATTTTTTAGAGATGCAGAAGGTATGAAATTTTATTGAATCGGAAGAAATGTATGTTTGTTGTCACTAAAGGAAAATTGCTCACACATTTGATTTCAAAGCGTGGAATCTCAATTGACCTTGAGCGCATTGGGGCTATTTCAGAGTTAGGATTTCCAACTAGTCAAAAAGAATTGAAATCATTCTTTGGTAAAATCAATTTCATAAGAAAGTTTATACTGGATTTGCAGAGATAGTCAAGCCACTAAATGACATGTTGAAGAAGGGTGTGAAGATAGACTAAACACTTGCAGCAAAGAGAGAATTTGAAAAAATCAAGCAAGCTATTGTGGATGCCCCTATTTTGGTCATCCCGGATTACACTAGGCCATTCTACATCTATTCATTTGCTTCAGAGCACACCCTGTGCAGCTATCCTCACTTAGAGGTCGGAAGAGAAAGATGAGTATCTTATTTCATTCATGAGTTCATCATTCAAGGATGTAGAACTGAGATATCCAAATGTTGAAAAAAAACACTTATGCTTTAATGAAATCCATAAATAAATTTAGATATTCTATTTTGAAGAGAAAGGAGTATGTCATTGTTCCTTACGCAGCAGTGAAAACATTGTTGATCGCAGAATGAGTTAGAAGAAGAGGAAAATGGATGATCATCATTCGAGAGTATGATATGGAGATAAAATGTATAAATCTAGTTTGAGGACAAGCTCGAACATAGACAATTGCAACAACAAGTCCTAGATTGGTACAACAAGTGTACATGTTGGAAGAGGTATCTCCAAATGAATGGTATAATGACATTATTTACTACCTCCTAAATCATAAGTCCCCTACACACATGCATTATGTGTAGAAACATTTTTTAAGAATGAAGAGTCAACAGTTCATGTTCTAAGGAGTTGTCTTATATAGAAAGAGTCATGATGGAGTTTATGTGAGATGAGTTGGAAAAGAAGAAGCAAAGCAGATCATTGAACATTTTTACAGTAAGTATGAAACCAGACATGGAAGTAGTCTTGCTATAGCCCATCAAATATCAAGAGTAGGATATTAGAGGCCTAATTTATTTAAGGATGCATATGAACATGTAAAAACATGTCACACCTGTCAAGTAGTTGTAGCACGTAAAAGAAATCATGATATTTCATTACAACCTATGATTGAAGTAAGACCTTTTGTGAAGTGGGATTAGATTTCATTAGTCCCAATTAGTCCTCCTTATTCCATAATAAGGATGAATTTTCACTAGGTTAGAATAGAGACTTGACTCAAAAGGTTAATCATGTAATGTGTCTCAACAATTGAACTCTGAGATTGCTATATTTTTCACTCCTAAACATTTCTCTGAGTCCATTTCAGGTTCTTTGGGAGAGGTCATATATGTGAAAATTTTAAAATCTTGCTTTAGTGCCACTATAATTCCTAAACCCATAGTGATTTTTCATTTCTCACGAGCCAAATGAAAGGAATGAAATGAAATATAAAAAGAAAGAAGAAAGAAAGAGAATAAATAATGAAATGAAAGATCAAAAAATTGGCTTTTGGGGGTATGCAAAAATCTCTATAGTTGTTCAAAAGAATAATCCACTGGAAGTAGATCAATCTCTGCAAGTATTATAGCGACAACTCTATCAGGGATATGGAATCCTACTGGTAGTGGGGCAATGTCCAAGATGCTTTTGGATTCAAGAGGAATGTATAACTTGTCATAACTAATCTGGGGGTTTCTGAATGGTCTTGTTAAGTGGAATTTAACACATCTGCACACACTTAGGCAATCGAAGATTGCAAGTGTCTTGATCCAATACATGCTTTTCCTCCCCTTTTGAGTTTTGTTTTCTCTCTTCATGATAACATAAGATTTATCAACCAAAGAGTCAGAGATTGGATTGAGTTTTTATCCTTGAAATGTTTACAACATTTCACTCGTGGAGTCGCCAGATGTTGTGACCTAATCACACATCACCTATCAAAGATAGGACCCCTTGCCTTTTTGGTTTTCTTGGCCTTTTTGGCTTTGTCTTAGTGGCTCTAGAGGTAGTCTCATAGGTTCTCTCTGATTTCAACAAATACTATATTTTGATTGGTTCAAATTAGAATATTTAATCACTAGTTAAGTTTTGGTCGTTGCCTATAGTTCTAGTATGGGGCTAGAACTCTCTGGTAGTCTCATAGGTAGCTGCATGAAGGACTTCCATTAAACCTTCCATGTTTGTGCATATATATTGCGTTGGACATGTCTGCTGATCATTAGCAGATGATTTCTTCAACTTATGACATTTGTGGACAGACTTTTTGAACGGCCTCTCCATTCTGTCCTTGACCATGATGCACACGCGCTGGGTGAATTCGTTGCTATCGTGGATTGCTTCTCACTAATTCGGAGCCTACCACTCCATTCCTTGACAAAGAAGAGACTATGCTGGTATGTATATCTGCTGCAACGAGGCTTCCCATTTTAAAAAATTTATCTTTTCTAGCATCGTTCATGTGCGTACACTTTCCACACATCATTTCTTGTTAATCCCCGGAATCTATTCCTCGTGCATAGGTGAGACTGGGAGCTAATTGTCATTTTCAAACCTTGGATTAATTCTCTGCAGGCCCGTAATGAATTTCAGAGGCCTGTGACATTTATTTGACTTGTCTATTTGTGTGCCTATGAGCGTCTTCAACCTTTGTGAGAATCATTCGGGTGCATTTTGGCATTAGTGAAGGAAACTTCGCTCTCGGGGCACTTTGAAAGATATATTGGGCATTGCGTATGAATCCCCTTTTTCTGCATTTCTTCTACTGATCATGGAGGTCCACCGAGAATCTTTCTTTCTGAATAGATTTGAACCTTTGCAATGTGTGGGTAGCGTTTGTGGACATTGTGATTATTTTTTAAGTTCATACTCTACACACTAGAACTAGAACTATAGGCAACGGTCCAAAACTTAATTAGTGATTAAATATTTTAATTTGAACCAATCAAAATGTACACTTTTTATAATAATATTATATTCTCATATTTTATGAACTTAAAAAGTAAAATATTTAAATAAAAAATTTAGGTTTTATATTAAGAATTAATTTTAAAAATTTAATTTCTCTTTATCTCTTTCAAAAGAGTTTACATTATAATATTAAATTTATTATATTATATTGTATAATTTCATATTTATATTTAAAATATTATATTCATATCATTTTATTATAGATTTATATATTATTTTATGTTTTATTATATTACTATTTCATATTTAAAATTATATTTATAGTAAGTTTATTTTATATTATATTATAATTGATTTATATTTATATATTATTCAATGTTATTTAGATGTAATATTAAATACTATATATAAATATTTATATTTATATATTTTTTTTTTATATTATTATATTATTTTAAATTATATTATATGAATATTAAATTGCATTTATTATAACATAATTATATTTATGTGTACATTATTCTATGTTACAATTATATTTATATCAATAATTTTTTAGATTTTCAAAATTTCTAATTTATTTGTTAAGGTGTTGATTTTTAGATAATATAAATATGTGTGCAAAAATTATAATTACAGAAATTGAAAATATCAATTACAAAACGAAGTTCAAATTTGTAACAAAATTTAAACATTTTTACTAACACTTTAACAAAACTGCAAAATATAAATTTTACATAAAATATTTTTTACTTTAAATTGAATTAAATTTATGAATATAGTCATTTTTAACATTTTATAACATTTTATAACATTTTAATCTATACTTTCCCAATATGCGTTTTCAATTATAAACAAGTCTGCTCGCGAGCCTAAAACATGATTGGCATTGTTTCCGGGCATACACCGCAAAAGAAATGTTCATCTCCGCGCAAATCATAGTCATCATTGTGCAAGGCATTCATGCTTAGCACAATGTCCAAAGAAAGGAAACATTTTAGTTGGGAAATATGGAAATTTTTTAAAAAAACCTTAAATTCCACTTGGTGGTTTGTATATACTCATGCACATAGCAGAAGTTGAGATGATGGATTTTATCCAAGTTTGGTAGTGATGAATTGTAAGGTGAAATTTGATATGATTTTAATCTCAATTGAGAAATTCCAATTTCAAGATAAAGATCGAAAAGTGAGTTCAAAAATAAATCAATTTTGGAAATAAATTGAAGATTAATTAAATATTAAATTTTATATTTAATATTTGATTAAAAAGAAGTAAAATTTGAAAAAGAGGCAAAAGTTGAGTGGAATTGAAAATTTGAAAATAAATCAATTTTTGAGATAAATCAATGTTAATTAAATATTAAATTTTATTTAATTAATAAATTGGTAAAATTGGCAAATCGAAAAATCACCTTTTGGAATTATTTTGAAGATTATCAAAAAAAAGTAATAAAAGGAAGTGGAAAATGGTGAAAATGGATATGTCTTGGAAAAAGAAAGCAAAGTGTGATTTTTGGAGAGAGAGAGAGAGATGAGAATTTTGAAGAGGGATAATGTTGGAGATAATTTTACTTTCTAAGAGGGTGAATTTGTAGAGCATTTGAAAAGTCAAAAAGATGGGTAAGAATTTTAGAGAGAGAAATTTGCTTTCTGGATAAAGGAATGGTTTTATATTTAGAGTTCCTTGAATTTGAATTTTGTTCTAAGTTTGGAATGAGATCTTAATTCCTCGCATGATTCTTATGCTAATCATTTTCTTTTGCAGGGGGACATATTCTAGATCCAAATGCTCAAGGGATACTTTCAGGTCCAAGTGATCCAATTCAAGGCAGTCAAGGTTCGAAGAACAAAGTTCAAATATAAAAGAAGAAGGGTGCGACACCTTGAAGTCTCTCCAGAAAATCCAAAGATCCCAGTTAGGAAAAAGCAAGGAGGAAGAGTTCTAATTCCAATATTGAGCATCCAAGTTTCAAGTGATCTTTTTCAAAACATTCAAGGTTCGTGACTTCAAAAATCAAGGTTCAATCCAAAAATGCAAGACCATGACCAAGGCAGTTCTATGTGAAGAAGTTCCAAAATGACAGAATCATTGATGAGGGAGCCCAATCCATTTGAAGAAGTCGAATTTCCAAGCAGGCACATGGATGGAGGAAAATGTGCTAGGAAAGATAATCTCAGAAGAAGTAATCAAATTCGGAACTAGTTACAAAATGATGCAATCGTAAATACATCGACATGACATCCAATCATCTCCATCAGCTAATTGAGATTCTTCAAGTCAAAGTCAACGCATTTAAGAAAGGGAATCAAGAATGATCCATTCAAGGTGAGGATGCATTTAATGCATAATAGATGTACGTAATGGTCATTTATTTTTGCCCCGCTCCCTTCTTGAATAGACATGCATGGTGGACAATTATTACCTACTAAGGTGGTGCATTCTTCTTGGTTGGTCAAAGTTGACCCATGCATTAATGTAGATTCCATTTCCTTGCCCTAACCCTAACTAGGGCCGAGGTGGAGAAATTTGGGCCATCAATTATTGTTTTGATCTAGGACGCTCGTTGTATCTGGAGACCTATATAAAGGTCTCACTTCTCACTTGTAAGGGAGAATTTTGAGGTTGTTGCTAAGGGCTATTGAGACAATAGAATTTTCATTGAATTTTGGTGATTATTTGACATGTGTCTTGAAGCTTCTTGGTTTCATAATTCCCCCATTTAGATTAAGTTGTTAGATAAAGTGTTGTGATTGCCATGGGAAATATGATGGTGTTCAGATGAATTCCTTTGGGTTCATGCTTTTGACTGTTTACTGATTGTTAATCGTTGTGCAAAGTTAGCATGCACCCCACATCTGTGTATGCTTAACTTCGGTCATTCATGGGCATTGTTCATTATGTTGGTGTTCGTGGTGGTATGAAAATCATTCACACAAACCCTTGAAGATGGCACCAGTTTACACGTAGTTGTAGTTTAACTTGGTGAAGTAGAGCTCGGTTATTCGGGATTTTTTTTATCAAATTACTATCAATTGTTATCATTACCCTTAAGAGTATAGTAGGATATTTGAACCCTTTCCACTTTTCTTTCCGCGTATCTTGTGAAAATCCAAAAAAGTGTTTCATTGCAAAATCTTATGATAGCTCTCCCATCCAACATGATCTGAAAGCAATTTCAAGTTTGCAAATGTAAGGTCCCTCGTTATTAACAGAAAATCATATCAACGACATAGCTTATCCATGTTCAAGACCTGACACGAAAGGAACCTTGGAGTTTGTTGTGTGATCTTCTACAATCTTCGCACGCAAACGACTTTGATCAAGAGAGGATAGGATAGTTTGGTATTTTGTTCTATTGTTTGGTGAGTCATAAAATGCACATCAACAGGACTTTACCAACTATTTAAATCATAAATCGGCCACCACATAATGTCTTGGGAAGAAAGGAGATGACATGGGAAAATGTACCATCCACATGAACAACCCATATTCACATGTCAATGATGAAATGACTCTATTTTCAAATTCAAACCATCTCTAGAAAAGCCATCCATAGCCCTCAACCCCCAAACAAGGTAAAATAAAAAAGCTTAGTAATCATCATTAGGAAGTTCGGAGATTTCTTCCTTCCTTAGGAGAGCCTTCGTAGGCCCAAGTAGGGGGGTCTTCACTTCTCCAACACTGTAAGCCATTTTGAACTAAACCAACCACAACCATAGAGTCTACAACTGTATTTCCCTCTATGAAGATATGTTGTATGAAAAATCCATCTAGACTAGCAAGGAGCAATCTTATATCCTTCGGGATGTTCTCCACCTTCCAACTAGCAGACATTATACCACGAGTCACTTCAATGATTAGTCTAGAGTCCTCTTCAATTTCTATATTTCTAATGTCAATTGTTAGGACAATCTTAAGAACCCATAAGAGTGACATTCCCTTAGCTTGATTAATATTATGGTCTTTTAATCTTCTAGAATAGGTAGAAATTAACTTAATTTTATAGTCCCTGATGACCACTCCACCTTCCTCTATACAAAGTTTGGCAGCACCATCAAGATTTAATTTATGCTAGGGTGGTCGTGGAGCTTTCCACACAGTGTTTTACTTAACAAGTTTCTTAGAGATATCAAACTTGTTGAATTCCTGAGAAAGTTTCCAACTCACAACAATCAAATAGTTTGCACCTGAAGGTGGAAAGCTAGGGATTTTCCATTTAGTAACAGAAATTTTCTCCTACAGTAGTCTGTTGAGAATGAGAAAACATTGTCAGTTGTGTTTTTTGTATCCCTAAAAATCCTATTGTTCCTCTCTTTCCAAATGCTCTAGCAAACATGGGGAGGGATTTTCTTCCAAAGTTGTTTAATAAGGGGGTGGTCAAAAGGGGATTTCTAGTTATGAACAAATTGGTGCATGTTTCTACCAAAAACCCACTAGAGGTTGAACTTCTGCAGAACTCGTATCCAAATGTGTGAGGCAAACTGACAATGGATGAAAAGGTGTTAGATAGTCTCTTCCTTCATTTTACACATGATACATATGTTAGTCACATAAAAGCCCCTTTTTCACCAAATTATCATGTGTTATAATTTTACCATGCATCAAAGCCCACCAGAAGAAGTTGATTTTAGGAATAAGTTGTGAGTTCCATATTTTCTTCCAATAGTCAGGATCACCATTGAACTTTATCAACAGATTGTAAGCAGACTTAACTATGAAAGCCCTCGACAAGGTCTTTGTCCAAATGAAGTTATCTTCTATGTTGAATAGGGGAAGTCGCATATCACACAAAAGAGACGGTAATGTAGCAACTCTAGGAATGGGATTAGGTCTATCTCTAAAACATTGAACAAGAATCTTCCACTTCCCTACCAAGGAAACATAATCAACAATGTAGTCTCCAAAGTAATCATTAACTCTTCCCCTCAATTGATTGAAGTGGCCATCCATTAGAGTTTTATCTCAATGCCAGTGATTACCCGAGAATCTGATTGTCCTTCCATTACCTATTTGCCATTTTATTCCTTCCCTTAAGAGGGTCCTACATTTGAGGATGTTCCAAATTTTGGATCTTGTAGCAAGTCGATTTGAGTCCATGGCTTTGTAGAAATGCCCTTTTTTGAGGTATTTAGCCTCCATGATTTTGCACCAATCCGCAAGGCACACACCAAGGTTCCAACCAATTTTGGTGATAAGAGCTTTATTTAGATTAGTTAGTTTAAGTACCCCAAGACCACCCTGAGATTTTGGCATACAAATAATGTCCCAATTAACAAGAGTCATTCTCTTTTCTTCCTCAACTCTTGTCCAAAGGAAAGTCCTTTGGATTTTCTCCAGTTTGTCAGGCATAATGCCAAAAAAATTTGAAAAGGGGGAGATAGTACACTAGGATACCTTGAAGGGAAGCAAACAGAAGTTGTGATTTTCCTACACTACTTAATACTTTGCCTTTCCATCCAAACAACTTCCTCTGGATCCTTTCTAGGATTGTATTCCAAAAGGTAAGGGTTGCTTATTTGATAGTGAGAGGGAGGCCCAAATAAGTACCTAGAAGGTTAGCAAATTGACAGTTGAGAATGTTAAAGAATTTTAGATTGTAAATCAGCTTTGGTATTGGAGAAGTAAAGACTTCTTTTACTACAATTGATGCATTGCCTAAAAGCTTTGGCATAGTCCAACAAGAGCCCTGTCTACTCTTTACCACCAAGGATTTTTCAAAGAGGAAAGTGTCATCAACAAATTGCTACAGAACAGAGGGGGCAAGTGTAGAGACAATTTTCACACCCTAAATTTTACTAGTCCTGGACAAGTTAAAAAAAAGTCAGACTAAAACTTCTGCAACTATAATAAATAGGCAAGGGGATAAGGGATCACCCTACCTAATACCTTTCCCACCCTTGAGAAACCCCTAAGGAACCGCATTAACTAGAACAGAGAAGTGAACAATTTCAACATATTCCCAGATTATCCCATCAATCCTTTCACTAAAACCAAGTTTTAGGAGCACCTTATACAACAAGCACCATACCTAGAGTCTTGCATTTGTCCATGGAGTGTATAATCTCATGAGCAACAATTGCAACATCTAGAATTTGTCACCCCGAACAAACCCTTTTTGGTTGGGACTCATAAATTTATCTAACAGAGGCTTTATCCTATTCACCAACACCTTAGAGAATATCTTATAAATTGTATTGCATAAATTAATTGGTCTGAAATCCACAATACATTTGGGGTCCTACAATTTGGAGACCAAAACAATGTAAGTATTATTCAATTTCTTCAACAGTTTACAAGCCCTAAATAAATCTCTTGTGGCCATTGTAACATCATAGCTAACAATATCTTGAAATTCCTGAAAAAAACAAGGGGGAATTCATCTGGGCCCGAGGCCTTGTAAGCTCCCATCACAAATACAACAGCCCTAACCTCACTATCAGAGATGGGGGCAAGGAGTTGTTTATTATCATCTTCCTTGATGGCAGTTGGGAGGTGGCTCAAGAGTCTATCCTGCAGTTCATGACAGCCTCTTCCATCATTATCAGCATACATTTGGATGAAGAAGTGGGAGGCAATCTCCCCAATTTGAACAGCATTTGTAACCTCCTGACTTTGCCCATTTAGTAAGCATTTGATATAAAAGTCGATTGTTATAATTAACAAACATTTAAATGGATTAAAAAAACATATAAATACTTGCAAGAGCCTTGAATATCTTTGAAAAAAGATCATTAGCGTAATAAATAATTTAACTTTCAAATCATATGAGCCCACTTCTGCATGAATGACTACCAAAAAGACGAACATGTGCAGTGTTTGAACATGAGACAATAAAATACTTGTACATGAGACAATAAAATACTTCTACCTATTAAATGTTTAACAACAATTTTCAAGAGCTGCTACTATTTCTATTTTTACAAATATCAATAATTTATTTACTCTAAAATTAAATTTTAAAATTGCTAACCAGCATAGCTAGTCTTCTTCCTAATTTTCAAAGACATCAATGTGACTGCGAGAGTTCCCCCCTTTTTTAAAGAAAAACCACTTACATTTATTTCCATTAATATACTTTGTTTGGCAGAAACTTCTAAGGAACTAATAGTTTACAAGCTAACAATACCACTTCAAAACCATCAATCTCAATTACTTTGGGGCCAATCGTGCAAGCCCTTTACAATTAGGCCTGTATAGTTTGTTGCAAAACTCAACTCTACATACCCAACACCTCTACTGAACCAATTCATTTTACACACATGACTAGAAAAAGTCATACCACCGCAGCCACAAAGGAACGAATTACTCCATCTTCCAGTAAAATAATATATTATTCATGCCAGGGTGGATTCAAACTCATCATTTTTGTGGTCTTTGAAAAAGAAGAATGGGGTCCCAAGAATTCCGAACTTGCCTCAAAATCTTCCGCAGCTTTATCCCACTCAGTCCAGTCATCTATAACATTCTGGCAGTCATTTTGATGCCTCCGGGTGAATGCAAACTTGTAGTTTGTCTTACAGGTCATACAATCCACATTAACAAATAGATATACGTAAGAACACATGGTTTCATGCTGTATACGGATTACAACAAATCCATTTCAGATCATTGAATGACATGCAAACCATTTGCAATTCATTCTTTTTTATAGTAGTGGAGCCTGCTGTGCATTTTGTAGTTTCTAAATGAGTTTGTCCTCCCATATTTATCAATTCCAGTGATGACTTACATGCCTTATTTGGTTTGTGTTTCCGATCTGCTACTTCACACTCTTACTCTTATCAATGGTAGCTTTAAAGCAATGCCATTCTTTCAAGGCTATCAAATGGCTCAAAACACAGGTGCAAAAAGAAATGCTGTGACACCAGATAGTTCTTATATGCTCAAGGTTCAAGAGAATCAAGCTGTCCTTCAAGCATCATGTGAGGTGTTGATGCTTCTATAGAGAATTGAGCAGAGCCATCTGAAAGAAACAGAGCAATAACAATAAACAGAGTACTAAAGAAAATAGAGCATAAACAGAGTATGCAATCAACAGTATGCTACAGCATACAGAGAAAATTTTATTGATTAAAAATAAAAACTTTGCAGATACAAATATTGTATGCTACAGCATACAAGGAGATTCTGTTCTCAGAAAAACTAGTGCTACAGTCATACTCAACAATGCATATATATAAGAAGGATTACATTCAGCGGTGAGAAGAGGCGGTTGAGGAAACTTGGAGTATACAGCAAACAAAATATCTGATTTTCTTTGACACTGGTGATCTTGACAGTTATGAAACTTGCAATACACGGCAAGTTAAAATCATATTCATTGCAGACAAACAAAGATAATTACAAATCAGATTTGTTGTGAGTATGTCAGGATACGAACAGAGCAGATTCTATGAAGTGGCGGTGGAAGAGGAGTCAACGGAAGGAAGAGAAATTAGGATTATTTTTAACACTCCCCCATAATTTCGATGATATATTTATAAGTAGAACTTCAGTTACAACATACAAACCCCTATATTTTATCTGTGAGTTTCAAACAACTCCTTTGCCAATGGTTTTGTAAATATATCTGCATATTGATCTTCTGATCTGCAAAACTCCATACAAACTTGATTTCCATTTACCAATTCTCGAATGAAATGATACCTAGTATCAATATGCTTACTCTTCTTATGAAAAACATGATTTTTTGCTAATGCAATGGCAGATTTGTTGTCACAATAAATCTGAGTCGGCTCTTCCTATTCATGTAGCAACTCAGTCAAAATCTTTCTCATCCACACAGTCTGACAAGTTGCTGTTGTCACTGCAACATATTCCGCCTCAGCGGATGATAAAGTCACAATAGGCTGCTTCTTTGATGCCCATGCTACTGCACCCGATCGAAAACAAAACACATATCCAGATGTGCTTTTCCTGTCATCAACACTACTTGCAAAATCACTATCAGAATATCTAGTCAATTTAAAATCTGAAACTGATGTATACAAAATACCAAAATTTGTTGTTCCAGCAATATATCTTAAGATTCTTTTCCCAGCCTACGAGTGAGTACTCATAGGAGACTCTATAAACCTGGATATTAAACTTACAGAAAACATTATATCAGGTCTTGATGTTGTCAAATACATGAGACTTCCAACCAATCTCTTATATAAAGTCGGATCAACATTTGACCCCTGATCATTCTTACTAAGTTTTGTACCAGTTACCATTGGTGTTGTAGCTGGCTTACAGTTCAACATCTTAAACCTTCTCAAAACATCTTTAGCATACTTAGTTTGACATATAAAAATACCATCTTCAGATTGAGTAACTTCAATACCAAGAAAATACTTCATCAATCCTAAATCAGTCATATCAAACTCTGTTTTCATGGAAGTCTTAAAGTCATCTATAGAGAGATCTCCGGCAAAAATTAAATCATCAACATAGAGGCGCACTATCAAATTTTTTCCTTCTTGATTTACCTTTGTATACAAGGTTAGCTCACTTGGACTCCTATTGAGTCCTCTGCTATTCAAGTATTCATCAATTCTGGTATACCACACTCTGGGAGCTTGTTTCAATCCATATAACGTCTTATTTAACTTATAGACCTTATCTTCATTTCCTTCAATCTCATATCCTGGAGGTTGTTTAACATAAACCTCTTCTTCCAAAAATCCATTTAAAAATGCAGACTTTACATCCATTTGATGCATTTTCCATTTATTTTGTGGTGCAATAGCCAACACCATTCTCACTGTGTCAAGTCTGGCTATAGGTGCAAAAGTTTCATTATAATCGATACTAGGATGCTGACTAAATCCCTAAGCTACAAGTCTTGCTTTGTGTTTCTCAACCTCACCTTCAGCATTTAACTTAGCCTTATAAATCCATTTAACACCTATACTATTTTTACCTTCAGGGAAATCTACAAGATTCCATGTGTTATTTCTCTCTATGGCATCAATCTCTTCATTCATAGCTTTTACCCAAACCTCTTCTTTTACAACTTCATCAAAGTTAACAGGATCATATGCAATCAATACAAAATTTGACACTTGATCTAATTCTTCATTCTGATCATATAGCTCACTTAAACTTCTAGTCTTCTGACCTATGAATCTTTTCCTTAATGAAGCTAATGTGGGATTTGATTCATTACTAACCTCTGATTCTGCTATTTTTTGTCCACCACGACTGGATGGTTCACCATGCTCTTCAGTTCTAGGATTTCTGAACTACAATGGGCCAGCACTTGGAGGTTGTCTTTCTAGAGTACTTACTGGAGGTGAATGTTCTTGTGGAATCATTTGTCCATCTTGTATGGCTTACTCATTTGCATCATTATCTCCATGAGATAAAACAACTCTCTTCGCAATAGATTTATCTATGCTTCCATCCCATGACTCTTTTTCCATGAACTCAACATCTCTACTGATAATAGACTTCTTGGTGATGGGATTATAGAGCGTATATGCCGTAGACTCTTCACTGTATCCAATAAAAATACACTTCTCACTCCTATCATCTAATTTCCTTCTCATCTCTTTGGGTACATGCGCATAAGCCACACACCCAAAAATCCTCAAATGAGATATGTTGCAATACTTACCACTCCAAGCTTCTTGAGGAACATGGTTCTTCACACTCTTAGTGGGACTCCTATTTAGGATATAAACAGAACAAATAATTACAGCTCCCCAGTATTCATTTGATAGATGCTTCTCTTTCAGCATACTTCGAGCCATGTTCATAATGGTTCGATTCTTCCTTTCGACTACTCCATTCTGTTGTGGAGTAAAGCGAGCAGTAAGTTGTCTCTTGATTTCATGATTCTGACAAAACTCAATGAAATCATTTAGCATATATTCACCTCCTCTATCTAATCTTAATACTTTAATATATTTTCCACTCTCCTTTTCAACCATAATTTTAAAACTTTTGAATATACCAAAAACTTCAGACTTTTGCTTCAAAAGATAAACCAAAGTCTTTAGACTATAATCATCTATAAAGGTTAAAAAATAACTCATACTAGTCAAATATGGTGTTTGCATCGGTCCACACAAATCTTTGTGTACAATCTCTAATGGAGATTTTGCTCTATATGAAACTCCTTAAACAAATTTCTCTCTGTGATGTTTTGCAAGTATGCAACTTTCACATGAGTTTGTCGATTGCTAAATACTAGGCAACCCTTTCACCATCTTCTTTTTCTACAATAAATCTAGACCACCAAAGTGTAAATGGCCATATCTTAAATTCTATAACCACGATTCATCTAAACTCTTAACTTTATAAGCATTCAAGGAGTTAGAATGTTCATTTCTTATAGTGAGTGAAAACATTCTATTCTTAGTCATCTCTACTCTTGCTATCAATTTCTTGCTTGGATACTTATCAATGATTGTACATACCTCATTTTTTAAGAAAACTCTGTACCTTTTCTCTATTAGTTGTCCAATGCTCAACAAATTGCATTTTAAACTAGGTACATAATACACATCATCTATTGTTCTTCTTTCACCACTCTTGGTATACACAAAAATCATTCCTTTACCATTAACACTCACCTTGTTATCATTTCCCAACTTTACCTCAGATAGAATACTGGTGTCTAAGGTGGCAAAGAACTCTCTGTTTCCAGTTATATGATTACTACAACTGCTGTCCAAAAACCAAACATCATTTGAACTTTCTTGGGTTACATTACAAGTTAGAAACACAGGTTTTTGATTATCTTCATATTCCTCTGTAATATGTGAAGATTGCTTACTGGCATTTGCTTGCTTCTTCCAACACTTATTAGCAAAATGACCATACTTTTTGCAATAAAAACATTGTGCGTTTGACTTATCATACCTCTAGTTTCCTTGTTGCTAGTTTCTATTGTTACTCCCCCTCAAGTTAGAAGGGCTCCTTTGAAATTTCTCTTCAGATTCTAAATTAGTTCTATTGTCTCTTTGAATAACAGTTGTGCCTCCTCTCCCATTGTTACTAAAACTTCCTCTGCCTCTACCTCTACCTCTAGTAATTTGTAGTTGTGTTTTGAAAGCATTCTCCAATGGATTATCATAATACCTTGTCATCCTTGATTCATGTGCAATCAATGAACCAGTCAGTTCATCGATATGCATTTTACTTATGTCCTTAAACTCTTCTATGGGCACAACTACAGTCTCAAACTTCTTTGGTAAACATCTAAGAACTTTCTCAATCACTCTCTTATCTGAGAGATCATCACCGTATTGTCTTAATTGATTGACAATATTCATGACCTGTGTCATGAAACCATCCAATCTCATTTTTTTTCATTTTCATATTCTTAAAATCTCTCCTCAAGTTTTGCAACTTAACATTCTTCACCTTGGATATACCTTGGTAACAGGTTTCAAGCATGTCCCAAGCCTTCTTCGAAGACTCTACACTAGACACCTTTGGGAATATAGTCTCATTTAAGCCTTGGTGAATAAGACCAAGAGCTTTATTATCCTTCTTTCGAATCTCCTTCAATAGATTTCGATCAGCATTTGATAGAGCCAATTCTGTTGCTTGATTAGGAGGCTTTGGATATCCATCAGTCATGAGTCCCCAAAGACCATCAGCACAAACCAATGTTCTCATTCGAATAGACCAAGAATCATAATTTTTCTCAGTCAAAATAGGAACTTGAGGTAGGGCTGAACTATTTGAAGCCATCATACTTCAGATTTTAAATAGCTACACTTTCAAATGAAAAATATAGAGACTCTTTTCTCAGCAATCTTTCAACTTACTCACACTGTCACTGTCTTTAAATAACTCACACTAAGAAACATCAACTTGGCTCATCTAGATCTTGAAAGCTCTTTGGCTCTGATACCTATCTGAAAGAAATGGAGCAATAACAATAAATAGAGTACTAAAAAAAATAGAGCATAAACAGAGTATGCAATCAACAGTATGCTATAGCATACAGAGAAAATCTTATTGATTAAAAATAAAAACTTTGCAGATACAAATATTGTATGCTACACCATACAAGGAGATTTTGTTCTCAGAAAAACTAGTGCTACAGTCATACTCAACAATGCATATATATAAGAAGGATTACATTCAATGGTGAGAAGAGGCGGTTGAAGAATCTTGGAGTATATAGCAAACAAAATATCTGATTTTCTTTGACACCGGTGATCTTGACAGTTATGAAACTTGCAATACATGGCAAGTTAAAATCATATTCATTGCAGACAAACAAAGATAATTACAAATCAGATTTTCTGTGAGTATGTCAGGATAAGAACAGAGAAGATTCTATGAAGTGGTGGTGGAAGAAGAATCAATGGAAGGAAGAGAAATTAGGATTATTTTTAACACCATCCATATCACAAGAGAAATGACAGATAGAGCCTCACTCATTACATTAACAAATTTTGGAAGTTTACATTAATAACATAATTGAGTCAGTTTCACCTGGCAAGAGACTTTTGACTTATCTTTCTTATGGTATGAAATGGCGTCCTGTTCAAACTTGGAATGTGCACTTCAATGCTTTAATTAGATATCTAATCTTCGGTGATGGCTTAAACTTTAATCAAAATTTTCACATTGCCCATGTGGTGTTGCACGTTGATGTGAGTTAGAGACTCCATAGTTCATTCTCCTTAGCTCCGGTTTGAATTGAGAAAGTATGGCAATTTATCTTTGAATGAATGATGTGGATGTCATGATGGATTCTTGTGCTTGGTTTGTTTATTGTCTTGTTTTTGGATTACCAAAGTTGGATGATAACATCCTATAGCGTTCCTGCTGATTCAAGGTGCCATAAATTTCCTGGATCTAAACTCTGTTACAAGGTTTAACAACTATTCATCTAGCAGATGTTTACCTCTGTTGGAAAACATAGACCAGATTTGCCCTTTGGACCTTTTGTAAATGTGTTGATCTTTCTGCTTTGACATTTTTTATGCTTTGAGATAAAAAAATTATAGCCTTTAAATAGTTGAAGCAACAGTAAATACTAAACATGGGTATAGCAGCAAGTCATGTACCTAATAAATCTTTTAAAGTTAAGACTCATCCATTCAACCTGTGAAATGTTCACTGAAAAAAATGTCCACTCTTATGAGAGACAAATTAGAGTACAAAGAAAGGATGAATAAACATCATTAAGAATATGTCTTGTAAGCTTAAAAGAAAATACAAAGAAATGATGAATAAACCTCATTAAGAATGTGTGTAATAAGTTTAAGAGCTGTAAGTTGCAAGCAATCATGAAGCCCAAAGCCAGCATCGATATCACTTAATCCATTACTTCTTTTTTCCTTCCTTTGGATCCCATTCAAGATAATTTCTAGCAGCTTGTAGGTTTCTTGGATCCATCTTAAGTTGAATGTAGAATAGATATAATCATGATAAGACTAGAATAGCTATTCTTAAAGTTACATGTGCTTCTATGACAATAGAAATTACACAGAATCATAACATAGAACCAACTAAAATATGGAAGAATATAGCAGTATAGACTTTAGTGATAAATTTGGTGAGAATAAAGCACAACCATACAGTATATGAGAATAATAGAAACCACTTCTTGTTCCATTTATGAGCCTTGAATGGTTTAGAAATATTGTAGTGGTGGGACATTCCCTTGATACTTTGATACTTACATAAGCATTGAATTGTTTGCATTTTCATCCTATTTGTTCGTTGCAAATTAAACTAAACTGATGTATTATGGAATTAGAGGCAAAGTGAAATATTATGGCTTGTATGCAGTAGTATTGTTCCTTACATGTGTGCACACCTGCAGATACACACACACACTATTGAATTTATACATTCATGATATTTGAATATGACACTCCGTTATGAAATCCCAGATGGCTTACCATTTGAGCTTCATTTCATTTGATGGTGTGTTTGATTATATTACTAGTGCTTTGATGTTTCATTTTGGGTAGTTGATTGCCATTTCACATTTGACAATGGAATGACGTGATTGATTTATTCATAATGATAAAGGTATTACAGATTTTATTTGCATGTATTGTTTAATGTGATGCAATGTGAGAATGTAGATGGGAGTATAAGTACTTCATTTATCCATGTGAATGTAGCTTTTTGTCAATGCCAGTGGATGCATTCCATTTTTCATCCTTTCTTATTTTGTTCAGGATATCACTAGGTTGTTCTTTTTTTTTGTTTCCTGGCAATAACAATTACTGTATTTTTCACTACATAATGGATTGGTTAATTCAAATATAAGCAACCGAAGTGTCTTGATTCAGTTCCCTTGAGATTTCTCTGAATGTAATATCAGAAACACTTCCATGTAAAAAAGATGTTTAAATAGTTTTGGTCCATATTTGTCAACTATTTTTGGGGATGAGAACTTTGGTCTTCGAATTTTTCGTCCATTTAAAGGTTTGGGAGATATATCAAGAAAAATATAGTATAACTAATAAGCTTCAACACCCAAGATTAATATTAATTCAAACAATGGATTCTGAAGTAACTTTATTGCCCATTTTGATGTATGATTTGACATTTTGGCATGATTCTATATTTGAGCTGGCATAAGAGTGAGTAACTTAGGAACTTCGAATGCCTCTCTATAATTACATGACGGCTATCTTTGAATGACTATAATCTGAAATGTGACAGTGCTTTTGTGTTATATGGAATGAATAGGTTGTGATTTGAGTGAATTTAGTGAATTGGGGGTATTATGTATGCTAGATAATTATAATGTTACCATTTATGAAGTTGGATCTGCTAGAAATTGCAGTTCCATATTTGGACCTTATACTTTTGAGATTTTTGGTGCTACATAGCACTCATCAATTTATGATATGTGGCTGCGTTGGTATCTTAGAATTTGTTTTATGTATGCTACAGCATATGTATGTGTAATGGCTTTTATGTACAGTTACAGAGGTTGACTGTTATAAAGGTCTTGTTTTTATAGATGGCCTTTATAACATTAAGCACTCAGAGTAAGATACAAGTAAATTAATGTATTTTTAACATGCAGTCCTGATGTAATTTTAGTATTATTAATAGAGTTGTTTTATTCTTATATTCCTTAGTGTGCTTCCATTGTGGTTTTGGTACCCTATTTGGGGACAACATTTATGTTTGAGTTTAAATGGGCAACCGAGTGACTTGTGGTAGTGTGTCATAAGTGCCATTTTGTATGCATGACTAAGAATATATTTTATCCATTTGAATGTTCTAAAATTTTAGTTTCTTAATTATTCCAGTTATCTGAAAGGAAATACACAGTTATAGTTTTTAGTGATTTTTTAATATATTAGTTTTAAACTCTAGTTCATGTATTCCTGAATTGAGTAAAATCTGTATGCTTATTGTGCATTTTATCACATGTTTGACGTTGCCACAGGATGTTTTTTTATTAAGTATACAACTGTTGAGGAAGCAGACAGAGCCATAAGAGCTTTACATAATCAGCGCACGTTACCTGGGGTATTTGAAAATTTGATGTTTAGAAGTATTAGATAGACTTGTTGTGTGGGTTACTTCAAGTCAATTACTTTGTATTGCTGGTTAAAAGTCCTTTCTGGTTTCATTTTTTATTAGGGCTTAGGTCCAATACAAGTTAGATATGTCGATGGAGAGCGTGAGCGCCTTGGTAATTTTCTTTTGCCCTTTGTACAATTGAAACATTTTGGCTGAAAGGCTGACTTAATTTTATTGATAGGTTTACACTAGAGGTCTGAAATAATCATAGTCATTATATCATGGATGTGTTCCACCTCAGCTCATTCTCTAATTGCTTCTTCTTTTATGTATCCTAAAGAATAACTTTTGCATTGATGTTTATGAATATTGTGTCACGAATCTATGCAGCACTCTTGTTGGTTTGTAATGACCGTATTTTTGGTAGGTACAGTGGAGTACAAATTATTTGTTGGTTCACTAAATAAACAGGCCTCAGAAAAGGAAATTGAAGAGGTGATTTTCTATCCTAATGCATTGAAAAGTTCAAACTAACTTGTGAGGAATGTTTTGGTTACAATAGCAAACATTCCAAATTAAAATCTGATTCACGTACATTCTATTTAACCTTAGATGACTCATTTCTTTCCAAACATGGCTACTTCAGCTTGAGCATTAGTAGACACTGAAATGTCTTGGGGTAACTAAGCATATGTATACACTGATCTTATGTATCTATGTCCTTGGCAATTTAACTTCTTATTTGTATAGTGATAAAGTTTGAATTTTGAGAAGGTTGCTTTGCACGGATTTTGGAAATAATATACCAAAGTTAAAGAGGTTGTGGATGGTTTTTATAAAAAAAATTTCTCAATTATATTATGCTACATAATCTATCTAAACTTAGTGAAAATATTTTCCTTTTGGGTGACTTTATTTCCTGGTTAAGCACTGGAGGTCATGTCACTGTTTAAGAATTATGGATGTACTTGCAAAATGTTTTATTCTTTGGATAATGAACTAGGTTTTGCTTTTGTTAGAAAAGAGAGTTATGTGTCAGAGGTGTTAGTTATTAAGTTATATATTTAGGATTTGATATGCTGACTGTAACTATAAGAGTAGAGATGTATAGACATCTGATGCATCAAAGTTAAGTTGAGCTTTATGGGTACAAATCACTCCTCGATTTCAAGGTTGTAGCCAAGTGTGTAACAATAGATTTTAAATGTAAACTCAAGGATTGGAAATTAATATTCCGTATTAACATATAAGAATAACATTTTGTAGAGAAGCAAAGAACCATTTAGATCGATTTTTATAAATTGGTTAAACATCTATACCTGCATTCACAAAGAAAGAATAATATAATTCACATGTAACAAAAGTAGGTAAATGGGGCCAAATAGTATAGCTAGTTACAATGAAGAAGTACAGAGCTAAACTAAATCTTATGTTCTGGAAACTAATACACTAAACACTAAGCTCAAGCATTGGAATGAAAGCAAAAATTCAAAGCTGCCTTATTTCCTGAACAAAATTTGTGTCCCAATTATGTTTTTATATTTTCTATATTGGTGTTTGGTGATGTCTGCCTAATATTTTTCTCTCCTCTAACTCAAAAAATCTTCTTCCTTTTTTCTTAGGCATAAAACACGATTTATAAACATTTTAAGATATTTTAGGCAATGACAGGTTTGAAACATTATGGATATATTCAGCAATGGCAGACTTGGAACAATTGAGCATAATGTATCCTAAAGCCTAGCATTGTTTTAGAAGAAATCTTATTGAGAATTGTTCACTATCCTGTGTCATGTCTATCTCTTGTCCAAGGATATTGGGGCTAAAAGGGGATAACTATTGGAACTGGTAGTCCTAGATATTTCTTTTAGCCAAATCAAATGTTTAACAATTAACACATACCTGAAGTATGAGACAGGTTAAACAATGAACATGAATAGAATATTTATAAATCACCAACTTGAATATTTATATAGACTAAAAATTAAAAACTAATGAACTTGAAACCTGTCAACTATTACATACATCGAACCATCTCATGTGAGCTGAGAACCATGTCAGCTGGCATATCCATTGGGGGCATGGAATTGGTGATTATATAGTCACCAAATACATCATCTAACTCTGTTTTAGTTTCCCCTACAACTACTTGTGTATAATTCATCTCAATATTATTGTGAGTCTTGCTGCAGCAGTGCATCTAGAAGGCCTGAACTAGAACGCCCAAAATTACTGGTGTCCCCCTCAGATTGAAGCTTCAAAAAATAATCATAAGATATGGGTGTGGTGTCTAATGACAACACTGATTGGCTTGAAGGGAGCTCCAAAATGAGGCCCGATGAAGCCCCATTTACAGAGTAGCAAAGATTAGTATTACTATTACTACTACTAATGATACTCTTAGTGTTATTGATGCTACCACTAGTTTGTAGCATATTATAATATTTCTCATTACTCTTTCAACAAAATTATTACTATTATTACTACTCATCAACTCATAAGAAACACCAACACTCTCTCCAATACTCTTATTATCACTAGAGTTATAGACCTTTGGTTTGAGTATAGATTTTACTAATGTCTGTTTACTTAAATTTGAGCTATTAGTTTTACATTGTTTTAATATTGTGCTTCTTGTTGTAGATTATGATCCTTTGGTATAGGGCTCCTGAGCTGCTATTGGGAGACACCCTTTATTCCACATATGTGGGCATGTGGTCGACTACATATATGGTAAGCTTTTTCTAATCTTCTTTTTTTAATTTGACTGTTGTACAATGTACATATTTCTCTTGATGTAATTCTCTATAACAATTCTCTTTAACATACACATGTAATACCAAGAGTATTTTTCTTTCCATGCTTACACTAACAACCATACACAATTAGATAATATGTTAGCTCTCAAAATAATAGTTTATTATAGACTGATTTTAGATTTTGTTGTTTGAATGTTAAGCATCTAAGGTGTATGAAGAACTTCTCAAACAAAAGAAAAATCAAAATGTATAGGGCAGGCCCTTCAAATATATGCAGATCTTCCTCTTTTGAAGGTTTTTTGGTAGTTGAACTTTGTTCCCTACATTTGCCAAGATGATTTCTTCATCCTTTCATAGATCACTTGTGTCAATGGATAGTATCTATCGCTTGCACAAAGGACATATATCATCTTATCGACTTGAATCCAACTACATTTAGGGATCTTTTGAATGCCTCTATCTTTCATCAATCTCCTTACCATTTGCACCTAATCCCACCTTCCCCCTTCTCCATAGATGTTTGAAAGAAGATAACTCACAACATTTTTAGAATCCAAATCTGAAAGTAGTTATTTTGTAATTAATACTCCTAACCCTATATTCATATGTTATCTATAGGCACCCAAAAATACATCTAAATAACCATCATAGGTTTAATTGGCATCTTCCTCAAGAAAAAAAGCACACAAAAGAAGATCAACCATGCACACACAATGATCAAAAGTAGGCTTAATGCAATAAGGGTTAATCATGTGATTGAAGTATGTACAACCCTCATCCACAAGACTTGCATGGTTGCATGTATATTTCCAACCATAGTGTCCCCAACCATTATGCTTTAATGGATGTCCATACCTTGTTCCAAAGCTCCCATTTTAGCACAGGCAAGGAGGATGCTTGTAAATCATGTGGAATTTGGCTATCCACCTACCAATTGCATTTTTTTAAAAGTTTCTAAAACCTTTTCGACAAATCTATTTTGTGCATATCCTATAATCATTGCAGCTCATGAAATAACATCTCTTTGAGGCTTTCTATCAAATAATTCACGTGCATTGTCTATTCTTCCACATTTTGCATACATGTCCACCAAAGAATTTCCAGCCATAATATCTAAAAAAACTCCCCTTCCCTTATCCTTTGATGGATGTTCAAACCCTATTCCAAAGCTCCTATTTTGGCACAGATAGGGAGGATGTTGGAAAAGTTTGTGGAATTTGGTCTTACACCTGTAAATTACATTTTCTTGAAAGTATCTAAAGCCTCCTATTTTGGCACAGACAGGGAGGATGCTAGAAAAGGTTGTGGAATTTGGCTTTACACCTATAAATTACATTTTCTTGAAAGTATCTAAAGCCTTTTCAGGGTGTTATCTTTGAATACCAATTTCAGTTTCTGAGGAAGATTACTAGTAATATTTGAAATATATATTCTTGATGTTGCTAATCTGTGAGTTGGATTTCACTTTATTGTATTCAATATTTATTCTCAAAACTTTGTGGGGTCTTTCCCTCATGTCCATTGTAGTGCAACAAAACTTTGTGTAGGCCTCATAGTTTTCTAATGAATGCACTTTCGAGACTTATTATGGAATGGATTTTCAAAACAACCTTGCCATGAGTGAGTTGTGGTAGAGAATTGATCGATAAATATTAAATAGGATAGAGAATTTGTTAGCTTGGTTTTGAGTGGTGCTTTATTGAAATGGTAACCATTCAGGTTTATTGTCTACTCAAGTTTTTCTATCTTTTCAGGAGTCTTGTTTTTAGCCTCATTCCATTCAACTTTGGGTGGTCCCACAATAGTGAGTCCCACTTTTTGGCCAACTTTGACATAGAGTTCAACATTCTAAGAAAAAATTTCACTTTCGAACATATGTTCCCGCAAAACTATTAGGAATTTGAAGATGATGTAAACTAGAGTGTTTTAGAATTGTCTTTCTAGTTTCTAAATATATATTTTTTCTAAAAATCATTTAAATTCATTTTTCCTTCTCCTTCAAAAAGTGGTTTGCATGAAAAAACTATGTTTTTAAGGAGTTACTATCACTTGGATCAGCATAACTTTTTTTTAAAGTATGATAACAATGTAATTCTTTCCAGATTATATTTTTAACTTCAATATCTAAAGGATGCAATTGGTTTTATTCATTTTGGATCAATATTTCATAGTTTATTAAGTTTTAAAGTGACAATAACTGTAATTTAGACATAAGGTCACTTGGATCACTCTAACTTGATCTGTGTATATCGAAATTCATTTTTTCTTTTTTTCATATAAAGGTAACACAAATATGCTTTTCCTACATATTTTTTATAAAATTTTTTTTATAATTTACTGCTTTTCCTGAAGTCTTGAAGTGACAGATTGTTGAATGACCAAACAACCTATGTTTAGTTAAAGTAATATTTAAAAGTGATAATGAACTCAATATGTTTTAAAATTATATTCAATACAAAGCTTGTTCCAAATAGCATCATTTGACATCATCTGTTTGAAAAAATCATCTTATTTAGTCCTTGTTTCAGGCCTCCAAAGACCATTTTTCTGAAGTTCAGTTGTTTTCTAAGGGCAAAATTTTAGTTTTGGGGTCTTCGTGCGAAGACCCCCTACGCACGAAGACACTTGAGGGTCGTCGTGTGAAGGCCCTTTGCACAAAACCTCCCAAGTGAAAATCTCGGCAAAAAAGACACCCGCCAGAATTTTTCCTTGGGTACTTCACACGAAGTATGTACTTCGAGCGAAGTCGGCTAGTAAAATTATTTTGTAAAAAAATTTAAAATGGTATAAAAGTAAAACATTTTGTTTCTATTTTAAACCGAATTGCAATTAATAAATTCACATTTTCTATTATTGAAGGCATTTTTTGAAGGAGCATTTGTATTTCTATTTTTTCAAAGGCATAATTTTGGAGAGGAAAAATATTAGATTAAAGTAATTTTTGAAGAATAAAATTTTTGTTGACGATCTTGTGGAAGACATTTTTTGGAGCTCAATGAAATGGGGAACAAGAAGGGAAGACAAAGTAAATCTTCTAGAAAAAGATCACTCAGTACTGAACAAAGAAATCGTGAAGCTGCATTGACATATTATTATAAAACTAAAGAAGCTGAAAGACAAGCTGAAGTAGGAGGGTCAAGTCAAGTCGAAGAATTGCACATTGAAGAAGGGTCAGAATTACTCCCTATGGAAGCTCAAATTATTGATGTTGGAGAAGGTTCAACATCACGTGCTCCTACTGGTATGGATGAACTTTTAAATTTAGCTTAAACTGTGAAGAGAAATATTAATTATAGAAACTTATATCATTTACTTACAATGAATGTGGAGAATTTGAGATCACTTGCTAATGTTCAACACTTAAGTCTTGCTAAGAAGAGATCAATGGATTGTTGGCATTAAGCATGATTGTCATTAGTGACAACACTTATTCTGAACAATGCATACCAAGTAGAACAGTGCATACCGAGCTCGCAAAGTTTCATAGTGTTTACCGAGTGCTGCACGGTTAAAAAGGAAATTCAGTTTCTACCGAGTAACACTGTATCTACCAAGTTCGAAACTATGACCGAGTGGTTAGTATGGACCGAGCCTCCACTTCTACCGAGTGCATGATGATGCTGAGTAACGCAGTGGATGCTGAGTATCAGAAAGTCACCGAGTTAGTTTGCAGTAACCGTGTAACTATATTTGGGCTGACTCAGTAATATTTGTGTTTACTTGTTTAAGAGCTGAATTTGTAATTGTTTTGCAATTGACTTAGATTGATATATAAACAATGTTTTATGTCATATCCAAAAAAAAGGAATATAGAAAAGTATGAAAAAGAGAGAAAGGTAGAGATAAGCGAATTACAAAGGGCTACAGCAGTATAAGAAGCAACAAAGATCTATCCATCACAGAAGGTGATCAGTACATCAGAGAATCTCAATTAGCAAGTACAGTTGCAAGTAAGAGATCTACTGTTTCATCCTAACAGGTGAATCAGCTTGAAATCCTTTAACCGGGTAGACTTAACAGTCTTTGTAAAATCTCTTAACCGAGTGCATACTTCATTGTATGTTTGTAAATCTTCTAACAAGGTGGACCTAGCAGTCCTTATTGCTCCTAACAGGGTAGATCATCAGAAGTGATCATTGTAAGCCTTAATCGGCAAACTTTATACTGCAGTATTGAAGTTTTGTGGGTATCATCCCCAACCCAGTTTTACTTTCTACTTGGAAGGTTTCTGGGTCACCAAATGTCTGTGTTCAAAGTGTTATGAATGTTTTATTCTTTCTGTTACTCATGCATGCAGTCAGATTATCAATCTAATATTATTAAGATCTGAATCTGTTAAAAGTTTTGAAGTTACTGATTCACCCCTCCCCTCTCAGTAACCTAGATAGTCTTGAATATTTTCAACATGGATATGATAGCAAGAGAAATATTAGGTAAATTTGATAATTTTGAAACACTTGAACAAGCTCAATTGCTTTCACTTATACTTATAAAAAAAAAGTTGGAAGGGGCATTAAAATTATTGGGTATAAACACATCATCAAAGAAGAGAAAATTTGTTGACATGCAAACTAATATGATTGAAAATCTTAAGAAAGGTTTGAACCAGCTAGGGAAGTGATCTCGAACTATAGATAAGTCCATTACAAGAAAAGTTATGTTGAAATCCATTGTAGGTAACACTATGGGATGAAAAAGATAGATATCTTCAATTTCATCTCAGTTTGGTTTTAAAAGGAAAATAGTATCACGATATGTTAATAGGAGAATACTTTTGGATGATAACACCTTGGAAGGCAATTGGGCAATCATGTGTAAAGCTCCCCATTCTGATAGGATTGATGAAGGAACAAAAAATTTGGTCACATCATTTTGGAATGATAAGACACGTCCTTCATCAAACACTAGAGATGTTATCAGACATAGAATTTTAGCTAATCAATATGAATATCATAGGAAACATTGGTTGGACACAACACAACATGAAATGTATGTGTCATTTTGTAGTTCAAATCCTAATATAAAGATTGGGCAAACATTGTTTGAAAGATTGAAGCAATATTATATCAGGACAAACAAAGTGTTTGAAACTTGTTGTTGTCAATATCATATTTAATTTGATCTCCACTATCAGGTTTTTCAAAAGTTTGTAGAAGACACTTATGGTTTTGAAAAGGCTCCTCCTACTAGATGAAGTGAGTTCATCTCATCCATTTTATATGACAAAAGAGATGATGTAGCTGGATAAATAAATTGCATAAAAGGAATATGCCAAACATGTGCCGATTTGTCTCTTTTTCCTTTGAAAAATGAAAATATTGATGTAACAAAGATGGTAGATTGCAAGAGTTACAAATATGTAAAGAATGAAACAAAATTTGGGAAAGAATCCAAAAGGTTAGAATATGTTGAAGAGGAGATAAATGTTGGAGTATTTATGGAAAAATTTAAAAAATTTATTCAACCCTACATTCATCATTTTTTTTTGCAAAGTGGCAAGCACAACAATTTCAAACACTGAGAGACAATTTCCCACTTGGAACTATTGTATCAGTTGTTGATTTTGCAGAAAATTATTCTTTTGTTCATCAAAAGGCAATTCAGTTAGAATACTATTTTTCAAAGAAAATTACTATTATGGTACATGTGTGTTATCGACACGTACAATTAGATTTGGATGGTATTCAGAGCACATTTGAAGCACGGGTCATCAAGAAGGAATATCATTTTTATATAAGTGATGATAGAGAGCATGAAATTCATTATGTGGAACACTACTTCAAGATGGTTTTTACAAACTTGAAAGAAAGAGGTATAAAAATTGATAAACATTATGTTTGGTCAGATGGATGTGCTGCACAATTCAAATCATCGAGACCATTTTATGCACTATGTAGATATCATCGTAATGAAAACATACCACATGTCTGGAGTTTCTTTGAGAGTGGACATGGAAAAGGTGGACATGATGGTGTCAGAGCTTGCATCAAACATGCTATACACAAGTATCAAATGAATTATAAGGGAGTGCATATAAAAAATGCACATGATGTGGTTGAATGGTGCAAGACACATTTCACACCAAATGAGAATGACACATCATCAAGATTGACTCAGGCAGTGCCATATAGAAAATTTTGGAAGATAATAGGTATGCACACATTTTTAAATTATTTGAAAGTGTTTAAAATTTTTATGATATTTTTTATTCAAATTATATTTATATAGAATGTATTATATATGCATTTGTTCAGGTGTGGATAGAAAAATTATGCATGGTTGCAATAGGATAGAAAAGATGCGATCTTTGCATTCAATTATGAGTACGAATTGTCAAAATTGGATGTTGAACACTAGGGACTACTCATGCTTTTGTTGTCATTGCATTGCTGACAATTATGAGGAATGTATCAATCAAGACCGTGGATATTTAGGTGCATGGAATCTAGTGTCACTAGTTGTTACTGATACATTTGATAGAGATGAAGATGAAAAATTCAATGATGTTCCTTTGATTTCTACTGATTAGGATCATATCTTGGGATTGGTCAAAATTGGTTAGTATATATATTTCACATTATATGGTACATTGAGTTGCATGTATAGATAGATAGATAGATAGATATATAGATTGAACTAAGTATTTTTTTTAATATCTCACACATGTATATATAAATTTCCTGTGTAGGAGATGTCTTTGCAGTGATTGTTGAGCGTGGAAATGTAGAAGGAGTTGGTTATTATTTACTACATTGTACTGCAGAGAGGAGTTGGTTTTTATATGGTTTACATCAATATATTGAACTCAATTTGCAAATTTTAAATTTCAACCTTTTAACAAATTTCAAATTGAGTTTGTTTAAATTTATGTATTGTTAAAATTTGTGACCTGCGGGTTCAGTTGTTTTAGAGGGAACATATTTCAAGAAAATCAAAGTAATTCAACATGGTATTCACTTTGTTGATTATGAACCAGACAATAAGGTGTTTCAATATACTCACCTAGTAGTTGCCACATCCATTTGTCTTCATACAGTTAAATCTCAACATGGACGTCATAAGTGGAGACTAGATAGTGAGGATCATGAGAGAATATTAAATGTTCTCCATGAAAGGTCTGAACCACTTGAGTTGGTCTAAAAAGTATAATATGTATACTTATTTCTTGTGTTAGGACCTACTTGATATCTCTGGATTAAATTTCATTATACTTTGTTTATATATTTAAACATATGATGGACTATAATTTGTTGATATATGATGGACCTATTTGATGGTTCAATGGTTTTAATATATAGAATTTTATATGTATACTTTGATTATTCAATGATTTTTATAGATTGAATATTAGTTAAATATTTTATGTATGCTTTGATGAAATTAGTTATATTACTTATGACATGTGTTAGTTCTAGAATTAGTTAGAATAGTTATTATCCATTAGTTACATGTATTAACTAGTTATGTTTTATGAAATTAATTCTAGATCCCTTTAAGACCTCCCCTTAAGACACTAAAAAATGATGAAATTAGTTATATTACTTATGACATGTGTTAGCTCTAGAATTAGTTAGAATAGTTATTATCCATTAGTTACATGTATTAACTAATTATATTTTATGATATTAATTCTAGATCCCCTTAAGACACTAAAAAATGATGAAATAATTAGTTATATTACTTATGACATGTGTTAGTTCTAGAATTAGTTAGAATATTTTTTTATTAAGTAAAACAAGTTTTACAGGGTGCCTGAAACCCACAACAGAATATTTAAAAAGAAAAGCATGAAGACAATATAGAGATTAAAGTTTCAGAAAACTTAGGAACAGGCCATGAAAGGGCCAAGCAAGTAAAAAAAGAAACTGTCAAAATAGGGAAAAAAAGAAAGGCACCAAAGCTAATTATGCAAAGCTCCTAAGCATGATAGCCACCTTGCTTTCAAGGGCCTCCATTAGATCAGCGGTCTCTTTCACATTTTGAATATCTTCTGATCCTTAGGAATCAATTTTCTCCCTATTTTTCTTAATTCTAGCCCTGGTTCTTTTGCCTGGTCCTTTAGAGGGCTCCTTCTCATCCTCCCTAGTCTTCTGATCGGTCGTGGTTTCCATTTTTTCTTCCATTTTATTGATTAACAACTTCAAGTTTTCGTTGGACGTTTTGAGGATTTTGAAGTTTTTCTCGGCAATTCCCTTAAGGGTTTTTTCTAGGCTAATCATTTTGGATTCCAGGTGCTGGACCCTAGATTCTAGGCTTTGCTTTCTCTTAGTGGTGTGTTCCTTGTTGTCTGAGCTCTAAATTTTTTCTTTGAGGTCCTTGATTTCATAGTAGAGCTATTTGAAAGATCTAAACTGATCCAGCATGTTATTCTTGGTGTTGTTGAGGAAGTCCATATCCATTTCCCTAGCTTTATCACTAAGAACCACCAGTGTGGGGTCTATCAGCTCTTCCTTGCAGACTTTTCCTTCTTTTTCCTCTAGAATCTATGGGTGGACGACCTCCCTAATTTTTCCCATTTGCACAAAATTGATGTTGAAATTTCTCCTGACTTTTTTGCCTTTCCCGAACTCCTGACTATTATATTCCCCCCCGGAGAAATATTCAATTTCTTCTATCCTTATAGAAGACTAGTTAGTACCTTGTTCATCAATGTGATCTTCAAAAATAGGGTCATGATTTCCAGGAGGGGGCTGAGGAGGATTTTTTTCCTCACTAATTGTGAGATCAACTGACAAGCGGCCCAAGATGTCCTTCCTTGTCTCTTTGACCTGATTCGGCATGTCTGTAGCTTCCATTTTGGGATTACCCTCATCATCTTCAGTGTCCATTTCTTCCTCATTGTCATTGTACTCTTCCTCCGAGTTAACCTCCTTTCTATCCTTCTTTTTTGAGGGTTTTTTTATTTTGACTTCTTTCAAGGGTCATTTCTTTGAAGGGGAGCCCTTGTTCCATTTCTTCTTTTTGACTTCCTCACTTTCATTAGAAAGTTTGCCCACAAAGGTACTTGAAGGAACATAGTTCGACCCTGAGTCCTCTCTTTTAGCTTTTATTTCCTCTATTTCCTTGCCCATGATTTGGGCTTTAAAGAAATCATAAATCAAAAGAAGAAAACCTTCATGAAGGGTGGGGTTAGCAATATTCTTATCTCTAAAGCCATTGATATTCTCATTTATAGAAGAGTAGAGATAAAAAACAATGGATATCTTAATACCATGCCTAAAATGATTCAACAAGACAAAATGATAGGTGCAGATTCTATCAAACCTAGTGTCCAGGGTGACATATGAGATGAGGGCCTTTAGAACATACTGCCATAGCATCTTCAAACTCCCAGGAAGGTAGTAAGTTCCCGACTTGACTATGGCTTTCGTCTCCTTGTCATCTCTTGCAACCTTTTTGATAGAAATGTCTGATATTTTACGGTCTCTAAAGAATTTTTTCCCAATGATGGCAATGTCGATTATAATAGATATAACCCCCTCTATGATAGTAAAAGACTTACCCTCTATCTCCACCATCCCTTAATTCTAGGTTTTGACAAAGGTTTTGGTGATTTCCTTCCTACAACTGTGGAGTCTTTGAATAAAAGATGTGATATCCCCTTTCTGTAAGGCATTCCAGACTTTAGTGCACTTCTTCCATTTCTCACTATCACTCTCCGACTCCCATCTATGCCTTTCACCTACCATGGATTTTGTAAAGGCTCTGGTTTTCCTCTAGTTTAGCCATACTTTTCTGCTAACCTTCTTTCTAACTGCCTTAGCTTTGGGCTTTCTAAAAGTTGGCTTTTTGAAATAATTACAAATTTTGGGGAAGGGGGCCCCAAAAGCGCATGGAGGTGACGCGTTGTAATAACTCATGTGATTCCTCCCCAACTAGTCATGAGTGAAATAACTCCTCCAAAAAAGCCATTTTCTATAATTATTATCTTTAATTATTGCTTTGGTACTTTGGAGATTGTCTCCATCTAAAGAATCCAGCTCTACATGATGGAAAGAATCGGCATGGGTCCAACTGAAGTTAGCTTCTTTGCTAGCTGCCAAAATGGTAGTCCAATCAGCATCCTAGTTGGCAATAGTGGAAATCACGTGAAGAGTATAGTTAGCCACAAGAAGATTGGCCCACATGACAGCTAAGGTGTTGACTAAGACAAGGCCATAGCCATGTCTGCGACCCTGGCCATGAATGAAACCACCTTTGTTGTCCCTTTGAACTTCATACTAGGTGTTGGCTTCCTCTTTGAAAACATTAGATAAGTTTTGAGAGATGTTCTTAAAAAGGGTACCTTCGAGCTTTACCTTCTGAGATATGCCTTGGTGAGAAGAGTTGAAAGGTCTGTGAAAAAAAAACTGGTAGGAGACAATCTTCTTGTGTGAGCTAATGAGCCCACAGGGATTCCATGGAGTGACTAACATTTCTTTCTGGGGGTGCAGGTAGCTAGGATAGTTTTCTAGGTTCCATCTGTGAAGTTCTTGCTGGCTTCCTCTTGCCTAATATGATTGGCTTTCTTTCTTCCTGGGGATTTGATTTTTGCCCCTACGTTTTCTATATTTCTTGTCCTAGTAGCTGCAGGAGAAACCAGAGAGGGGTCTCTAGTTTTGGTTCTCTTTTTACTATGAACCTTAGACCAGCCCTCTTTTTCATCTTTATATTTAGCAAAGATCTCTTCCATCTTGGTGAGTTTCCTTGGAGAAATAGCTCCTAGAAGATAGTCCATTTGTTGGACTTTGTTTGAATCCTGTGTCTTAGGGGATAGGTGGGAATTTGGGGGGCCTTCAGGTTTGGCCCTAGATGGGCTTGAAAAACATTCTTCCAATGGGGAATCAAGGGAGTCCAGGATGATGGAGATGAAGATAGAACCCAGGCACGAGTCACCTTCTTCCTCCAGACCATTGTCTCCAGTTTCAATCATGGTGTCTTGCTGAATGTTGACAACCAAATCTATGCCTTCTGACAGGGAAGATACCTCTCTGAGAATAGTGCTTTCTTGGCTTTTTTCCTTTTTCTCTCCTTCAAAGGGTGTTTTCTTATCTTTCAAAGATTCAAGAGTCTCAGGGTTGACCTTTGGTTTGTCCTTTTTTTTCCACACTCTGCAAGTCTTGACATCTGAGTCAGCCTTTGGAATGGCATTCTCCCTTGGGAAGCTATATTTTTTGGTGGACTTACTTGACTTTATCTTATTAACAACCATAGCTTTCCTTTCTTTCTCCAACTTCTTGAACACAGGACAAATTCTGGCTTTGTGTCCTACTTTCTTACAATGGAAACAAGCAAAAGGGACACTTTCATAGTCCAAGTTTTGCAAATGTTTGCCCAGTTTGGATTGGAGCATGATTATTTTTGACATGTCTTGGCCCTCTTCCACCCCTATGTAGATCTTGGTGTAGGTGAGGCATCTTCTGGCGACAGTCACTGGGTCTATCGAGAGTAGGGTACCAAAGGATCTGGCAATACCATCGAAGACATCTTCAACCCATAATTCCAAAGGGAGTTCTAGGAGTCTAACCCACACCAGGGCTTGGATGAAGAAAGAATCATTGAGATCAAGCTTTGGAGACCATTTTTGCAGCACTAGGGTAGCCTTGCCAATTGACCAAGTGCCCGCACAAAGGATTTTGTCTAAGTCTTCTTTACAAGAAAACTCAAAAGATAGAAAGCACTTTGCCATAGCTGTGACAAGGACTTGCCCCTTTAGCTCCCATTTCTTCTTAGAAAAGATTCTCACAATATCTATATTAGGTCTAGACCCCATAAATTTTCCTACAAGAGTATGGTCCATCGAGGAAATGTTGTGATCTACCAACTCATTAGGGATCTCAATGATAAAATTACCTTTTTCTTTATCAGATAGATCCTTAATAGAAGGGAAAGATGACTTGCCTATAGGTTGAACTCTGAAAAGAGTAGACCACCGATGATATTTGGCTTTACCATTCTGTTCCCTTTCCTATGTCTTCGAGGCAGTGGGAGAAGAGGGAAGGTTCCCTTCTCCCACCCCTTCTACCTTACCTGGATCTTTTTGCTTAACCCGTGGAACCCCCTCCTTGTTCTCTGAATCCCCCGCTCCCTGATCTATAGGAGAGCCATTTCCAACTGAACCCTCAGCTTGTTGCCCTAGATTCCTGCCCACTTTCAAATTCAAACAATCTCCAACTGTCACTCCCTCTCGACTGTTCTCCTCCATTCTCCTCTTCTCAAAATTAGTTAGAATAGTTATTATCCATTAGTTACATGTATTAACTAGTTATCTTTTATGATATTAATTCTAGATCCCCTTAAGACCTCCTCTTAAGACACTAAAAAATGATGAAATTAGTTATATTACTTATCATATCTAAACAAATCATATCATCTAATCAAATAAAACCATGTAATCAAATCATCTAATCAAATTATATATCATCAAATAAAATCAAATCAAATCATATCATCTAATCAAATAAAACCATCTAATCAAATAATATATCATCAAATAAAATTCTCTAATCAAATCATATCATCTAATAAAATAAAACCATCTAATCAAATCATCTAATCAAATCATATATCATCAAATCAAATCAAATCAAATCAAATCATATTATCTAATCATGTGACCATCTAATCAAATATATGTCTCGAATCATAAACTGAGTCTCAAATAAAAGATATGTTCAACATGTCCTAAACTAGAGAGTCATCCAGGTGTATGCGAATAGAGCGACCCTCTAAGCAACTGCCATGAGCATCCTCTGGCTATGAGACAACAATTGATCCCTGCGAACATAAATGCATGTATATATGATAATAATAAAAAATAATTAAAATATTATAAATGCATGTTCAAACTTACATATTTTTAAAACTTAACTAACCACTACTAGGTGTCACATCTACTGAATTGCTCCTATGAAAAGCATCATCTAGCTCTAAAGCAGTGACTAACCCCTACAAATTTAGTGTACAATAGTTGGTTATATACATGTGCATAGTATATATATTATCTAAAGTACTTGAAATATATAAATACATGTGTACACATGGATGTTTAAACATACATACATCTAAAATGTACCTGACCACTAGTAGGTGTCAAAACATGTGGATCTCTCATAGGAAGATGCTCTGAGCCCACACTAGAGGTAACACGCTCTGCTAACTATTCCTAAAAAATATTATACATTGAACAAACATCAATACACATGTCTATAATTAATTGTTCACTAAAACTTCTAATAAAAAAGATAATAAAATTTTATATGTACCTAGGTCTCAGGAGCAGGAGGATCATCAGCATGCTGCACCATCATATCATCAACTAAAACTAAATCACCCACACCACCTAAGGTCCTGAACCTCTATAGTAATGAGGAGTGTAGGGGTGACACTAGCTGGGAGGGGAGTGATGTAGAACCTAAACCATCTAGATGCAATAACATATCCATAAATGACCTGACATTAGTGCCAACGTCCACCTGAGCCAACCCACACAACTGCTCATCAAAAGCATCTAGGCCCTCAGTGGTGATGTGTACATCTCCAATCTATATACCTAGCTCTGTAGCTATAGAGTGATTTGTGGGTGCATGGCGCTATGCACTATGTTGTTCCTGACTAGTAGATGGTGCATCCTATGTCGGTGGAACTATAGGACCCCGTGCAAGTGCAATGAAATCCATGACTGAATGTATTGGGATCCTGTGCGTGTTGGAAATATGAGAATAGGCCTGCAAGAGATCCTCTAAAAATTAAAGGGCCATATCTAAAGTACTTTGATGACTTGATAGTGCTCGTATCTCTCTAGGTACAAGAAGACCTGGAGCTCTATATGTCTCCTCAGTCACACCTGCAGTAGTACTAGATGAAGCCTCAGAAGATGATCTAGCTCTACTCGGTCTAGTCAAAATGCATTTGCCCACTGAATCTGAAGTGATGGATATGGCTATAGAAGAAATCTATCCTATATAATCCACAACTCCCCTCTAAGAAGTAATGATGACTCTATCTGTAGTAGCAGCCAACTATCGGAGTCCTATCCCCAACTTGTTGTTTACGAGGCTACACAACTTGATCATCCTTACGATACTGACCGTGGTCTGCAACCCTACTGAGCCCCTGACCATAATATGTTGGGAGATCTAAATAGTTGACCCTGAGTCTCAAAAAGAACTCAGCATACAACTGTTGTGCAAAATATAATGGAATCTGGTCGTTATTTGGATAATGACCGCGTGCTGCAAGAAATTGAGGGTAAATCATACATGCGATCTGAGGTATCACACATCGTGTGACCTGATATTCCCTCACCACTACCTTCCCCTCATAATGTGGGAAAACCTCTCCTTTGATGGTTTCCTTAGGGATGAGACTCTGAACCGTCACCAACGAAACATCACCTGAGACCTCCTCCCTCAACTCTCAAAAAATGGTCTCAACTACTTGAGGTGTGAAGGAGGAGTGAGACCTCAATCTGCAAGTCATAGTCTCTAAACTAGTCAATATAGTAGCACACATATCTCTATATATACCATCCACTAAAGACGTATGGATAGACTCTCTAAGTCTAGCCATCTCCGTATCAGCAATATGAAAAATAGTCTGTATATCAGGAGTCTGAGGTGCACCTTGAGTGGCCATCTAGATACATAACATGTGAAAGCTAAGTGTTAATAATTAAGTACTTGATTACATGTTATAACTGCATGTAAAATGGAAACAAATATCTAAATACATAAAATTATAGGTCTTATTAGGTCATGTAAGTGGTCTTATTAGGTCTTAAGGGTCCTAAGATGTACTAATTAGGTCTTAAGGGTCCTAAGATGTACTAATTAGGTCTTAAGGGGTCATAGATAACATAAGAGGTCCTAAGGGGTCCTAAGGGATCCAGATAAGAGTCCTAGTTGGTCTAGTTACCTATCTAATTGGTCCTAATAGGTCTAGCTAGGTTTAGTTAGGTCTATTTGGACCTAGGTATGTGCAAGATCATGAGGGGCCAAAAAGTGGCGATGTGAAAAATATTCACTTTTCACTCATCCAAAAGTGCATGAAAATTCTTGTTGACTTTTGAGTAGGCATGGGTGTCAGTACACCTAGGAAAACTTGACACCAAAGCACAGGCCTAATCAGGTACCTGATACCATATCAGGTACTCAATAATTGTGGCATAAATTCAAAACCTGCGAGCCCTTTTCCTCATTTCTTTTCATGGTTTTTCTTGGGAAAATGGCTTGATATATCAGAAACATGATATATTTTTGGGTATTTGATTTTGGCAACAACAAATTTGACTCCCCAGTGTATTCGGTAAGCAAATTTTTTGTTTATTTTGATTATTTTAATTAATTTTCATGCCAAATGTCTTTTTTTCTTGTTGAAATAGGGTTTTGTATTTATATTTGTAATAATATATGAAATTATATTGAAATTTAGATTTGTTTTTTATTTAATCAGGCACGGCTGACAACAATGAAGAAAATAACCCTCCCACACCAAATAACAATCCCAAAAACAATGCCCCGTGTCAAAACCCTTGATCTTTAGAAGATTTGATACAAAAAAATTTGAACACAATACGAGTTTTCCAAAAATCATATCAAAATATACCTACATTAGGTCCCATGCTTGCCACACTAAATACAATTGTTAAAAATATTGACACACTCATGTAGCAACATAATGCTGCTCTTCATTGGCATGATGATATGTACGCCCAATTTGATGACGGGCTTGACCATGATGGGATTGCAGCCCTTAATATAAGTAAGGAAGATATAGCCACCCTTTTTGTCAATCCTAAAACTGGAATACCAGTTGACCCCAAAAAGCCCAAATTATCAATAAAATGGTGCACAAATGAAGCAATGCGCACAAACTTTTGGGATTGCTGGTGGATGGTTTTTGATAAACTACCCCATAGCAATTTGGAGGTCCCATTTTATTTCATAAAAAAGTTGTATGCTAAGTTTGTGCTTGGTCACCATGTTGATTATTGGAGTATGAGGCCCAACATGGGCATAGGTGGAGGAGCTCCTTAGACTAGGCCATTTGCCCAGCACAAAAAGGCCACTACCTTTGTCCCCCCCACTGATGTTGCACCCCCTCCTTGAGTGCAGCATCAAGATATCATTGCAGAGGCTGCCTCATAGACTATTAGGGCCATTCATTTACTAAGTGATCAGTTGGTCACGTAGACCAGGTTAGTGTTTCCTCATGGTGTGGATGATGTTGGCGCATCGACATCTCGTCGGAGTTCACATGTATGTGAGCCCCATATTTGCATTATATGCAAGAATATGTGCCTTGGACTGCTTACTAATGCTGATACATATCAGTATGTTATTGATGAGGAGGATATAGGAGACGCAGCTGCAGAGGCTACAACACCTCACAGAGCATCTACATCTCATGAGAGTGCTCAGGAGGTGTACGTAGAGCCATTGACTCCTGTTGATACGGTAAGAGTAAACATTATAAATAAATTTGTCACATGACTTATTTAATTTAAAAATAATTTATTTATTTAGATTAGTTTTAACGATTGCATGTGCTTATGTATATATATTTTTTTCATTTATTTTCAGTCGATGACATAGGAGGAGGTGAGACAGGTGGATGAGTCCACACTTTTGACCATTTCATTTGTCCTTGATGACTATATGGTATATTATAAATTATATATTATAAATTATGTACCCATTAGTTATTTTTTATATCATTTGGTGTACATGCTTAAATCTCTATCAATTAGAGAAATAAAATTCATACATTTACTTATATATTGTCATCTTATTGTGTTCTTGCAAGCTAAATCCAATGTCGGTGGGGGGCACGAGGGGGTTCCTTCATCAGGTGTCGACAAAGGAAAGGTAGTAAATTGTTTAAGATTAATTATGCATGCATATGTATGCCACTTGTGTGTAGTAATACATATTTTACTTGCACTTTATTATATAGGGTGTGGCTATTGATGATGTCCCGAGAGCCGTTCGATAGTGTAGGGTTACATGCATCTCGATTCGGAGTGATAGCCTGATTGTACGTAGACTTTTACATATTTTTATTTGTATTTTGTAACCATGGTTGTTATGATAAAGTACATTTATATATAATTGACAATCCTTTTACTCTCATAGGTTACTCTGAGTGTGAGGGAGGGCCCACGAGAATCTTTCGTATCTTTGTTGACCCAACCCACTATTCCAAAGGAGGGATCACTAGATGTAAGTTTTAATTTTAGTTCAATCAATTTGTAATGTTATTATGCTATCATCCTATTTTGTAGATTTATTACTCTATGTTGCACCACTCTACTAATCTCATTATTGCAAATATATATTTATAGATCACAGTTGGTATTGTTGGCATGGTCCCTTCGCTACCCAAGACTTATGCTAGGACACCTAATCGTGGTAGGCAACCGAGAGACCAGGTACAAATATTTGTATTCAGTTATAATTTTAATTAAATTAGTGTTTGAATTATGAACTATATATATATATATATATATATATATATATATATATATATATATATATATATATATATATATATATATATATATATATATATATATATATATATATATATATATATATATATATATATATATATATATATATATATATGTACAAATCATATAAAGTAAGCTATCTAACTTGGGTTTGAACTCATTTTTTATGCAGGATCAATCAGAGCCCAACACTTCTTCAAAGAGGCTATATTTTGATGATCCCCCTATGGCATAGGATGTAGTTTTAGTTTTGTGGTCATTTAGAGATGCCACTTGGCACATTTTGAGATGGCATATATGCCACATTGTACACCTTAAAACATTGATTTTATAGACATTTTGAAATGGCATGTGCCATATTTGTATATGGAGATACTTTTGATACATTTGATACTTTGTATATATAGAACATGTTCATTTATATGTTATATTTGTGTCATCTTTTGTATATACATATTTATTATTCATGTTTATGGAATTGAATAGTGAACTTATATCTTGACTGTGATTATCATTTTGATTTAAATTATATCTTGTTGAAGTTACGTTTGTTTTTCTTTACTCTAGAATACCCTGTTCATGGAGCTTATTATGTTTGAGGTTTAACTTCTATAGATTTTCTATGTTCTTATGTTTCATACCATTATATATACTCACTTGAGCCACTTAGTACTACATTGTTTCAATACTATGTATATACTCACTATGTATATAACTCATCATATTGGGGTCACTTCAGCCATGGAAGATCGTTGCCCAATCGTGCTTAGTGCACCTTGGGGTCACTTGGATCGAGCATGGTAGTGAGCGTTCCAATGACTCTATGGGTGAAATGAGGTTGTCGCTGGTGTTTACCTGGCCAATTGGAGTCGATGGAGTAGATGGTTAGATGCAATGTCAGACGGTTTGAAAGATACACTATTGAGCCACTTTCAACTGACCCTCACTGCAAGTTTTGGCATCGACTGAGATCGCCTTTCCAAACGAAAATGAAGTCAAATCACCCAAAATAGAGAGAGGTTATTGTAGACCTCAGAAAGATGATCATGTAGCCCCTAATGGTTTGTCAATACCTCTCACGAGGTCCAAGATATGAGCCACAGAAGATCACTGCCCAATCGTGCTTAGTGCACCTTGCGGTCACTTGGGTCGAGTGTGGTCGCGAGCATTCTCGTGACTCCATGGGCAGAACGGGGTTGTCACTCACATTTACTTGACCAACTAAAACTGATGGAGTAGATGGTTTGATGCCAGGTCAAACGGTTTGAAAGATACGTTGCTGAGCCACTTTCAACTTACCCTCACTACAAGTTTTGGCATCAACTGAGATCATCTTGCCAAATGCAAACAAAGTTGAATCACACAAAATTGAGAGAGGTTATTGTAGACCTCAGAAACACAATCTTCGAGCACCTGATAGTTTTTTGACCCCTCTAATGAGGTCTGAGATACGAGCCCTGAAAGATCACTGACCAATCATGCTTAGTGCACCTTTGGGTCACTTGGGTCGAGCGTAGTCGCGAGCATTTATGTGACTCCATGGGTAGAATGGAGTTGTCATTGGTGTTTACCTCGCCAATTGGAGCTAATGGAGTAGATAGTTTAATGCCAGGTTGGATGGTTTGAAAGATACACTGTTGAGCCACTTTCAACTGACCCTCACTGCAAGTTTTGGCATTGACTAACATCGCCTTTCCAAATACAAACAAAGTCAAATCACCCAAAACTGAGAGAGATTATTATAGACCTTAGAAACATAATCTTATAGCACCTGATGGTTTGTCAATAACTCTCATGAGCTCTGAGATACGAGCCATGGAAGATCACTGCCCAATCGCGCTTAGTGCACCTTGGGGTCACTTGGGTCAAGCATTGTCGTGAGTGTTCCCATGACTCCGTGGGCAGAACCTAGTTGTCACTAGCATTTACCTAGCCAATCAGAGCCAATGGAGTAGATGGTTTGATGTCAGGTCAGATGGTTTGAAAGATATGATGCTGAGCCTCTTTCAACGGACCCTCACTACAAGTTTTGGCATCGACTAAGATCATCTTGCCAAATGCAAATGAACTTGAATCACCCAAAAATGAGAGAGGTCATTGTAGACCTCAAAAACATGATCCTATAGCCTCTAATAGTTTGTTGATACCTCTCACTAGCTCTGAGATATGATCCCCAGAAGATCTCTGCCCAATCGTGCTTAGTGCACCTTGGGGTCACTTGGGTCGAGCGTGGTCATGAGTGTTCTGGTCACTCCATGGGAGGAACAGGGTTGTAACTGGCACTTAACTAGCTAACTAGAGCTAATGGAGTAGACGATTTGATGTCAAGTCAGACGGTTTGAAAGATATGCTTCTGAGCTGCTTTCAATTGACCCTCACTACAAGTTTTGGAATCGACTAAGATCATCTTGCCAAATGCAAATGAAGTTGAATCACCCAAATCAAGAGAGGTTATGTAGACCTTAGAAACATGATCAAGTAGCCCTTGCTAGTTTTTCAATACCTCTCATGAGCTCCGAGATATGAGCCCCAGAAGATCGCTGCCCAATCGTGCTTAGTGCACCTTGGGGTCACTTGGGTCGAGCATGGTCGCGAGCATTCTGGTGACTCCATGGGTGGAATGGGGTTGTCACTAGCATTTACCTAGCCAACTAGAGCTAATGGAGTAGATGGTTCAATGCTAGGTCGGATGGTTTGAAAGATACATTGCTGAGCCACTTTCAACTGACCCTCACTGCAAGTTTTGGCATCGACTAAGATCACATTACCAAATGCAAACGAAGTTGAATCACCCAAAACTGAGAAAGGTTATTGTAGACCTCAAAAACATGATCTGATAGCACTTGATGATTTGTTGATACCTCTCACGAACTCTGAGATACAAGCCATAGAAGATCATTGCTCAATCATGCTTAGTGCCCCTTGGGGTCACTTGGCTCAAGCCTGGTCGCGAGCGTTCCAGTGACTCCGTGGGCAGAATGAGGTTGTCACTAGTGTTTACCTAGCCAATCAAAATTGATGGAGTAGATAGTTTGATGCAATGTCAGATGGTTTGAAAGATACACTGCTGAGCCACTTTTAACTGACCTTCACTGCAAATTTTGGCATTGACTGAGATCACCTTGCCAAATGCAAACAGAGTTGAATAGCCCAAAACCAAAAGAGGTTATTGTAGACCTTAAAAACATGATCATGTAGCACTTTATGGTTTGTCGATACCTCTAATGAGCTCCAAGATATGAGCCATAGAAGATCACTACCAATCGTGCTTAGTGCACCTTGCGGTCACTTGGGTCGAGCATGGTTGCCAGCATTCTCGTGACTCCATGGGAAGAATAGGGTTGTCATTGGTCTTTACCCAGTGAATCAGATCCAATGAAGTAGATAGTTTGATGTCAGGTCAGATGGTTTGAAAGATATGCTGCTAACCCACTTTCAACTTACCCTCACTACAAGTTTTGGCATTGACTGAGATCATCTTGCCAAATGCAAACGAAGTTGAATCACCCAAAATCGAGAGAGGTTATTATAAACCTCAGAAACATGATCCCGTATCCCCTAACACTTTGTTGATACCTCTCATATGCTCTAAGATAAGAGCCTCGGAAGATCGGTGCCCAATCATGCTTAGTGCACCTTGGGGTCACTTGGGTCGAGCATGGTTGCGAGTGTTCTGGTGACTTCGTGAGAAAAATAGGATTGTCACTAGTGTTTACCTAGCCAATCAGAGCTGATGGAGAAAATTGTTTGATGCTAGGTCAGACAGTTTGAAACATAAGCTGTTGAGCTGCTTTCAACTGACCCTCACTACAAGTTTTAGCATCCATTGAGATTGCCTTGCCAAATGCAAACAAAGTTGAATTGCCCAAAACTAAGAGAGGTTATTTAGACCTCAAAAACATGATCCCATAGCACATGATGGTTTTTTGATACCTCTCACGAGCTTCAAGATACGAGCCATGGAAGATCATTTCCCAATCGTGCTTAATGCACCTTGGGGTCACTTGGGTCAAGCGTGGTCGCAAGCGTTCCGGTGACTCTATGGGAGAAATGGGGTCGTCACTGGTGTTTACCTAACCAACTAGAGCCAATGGAGCAAACAGTTTGATGCAATGTCAGAAGGTTTGAAAGATACGCTACTGAGCTACTTTCAACTGACCCTCACTGCAAGTTTTGACATCAATTGAGATCACCTTGCCACATGTAAACGAAGTCAAATCACCCAAAACTGAGAGAGGTTATTATAGACCTCAAAAGCATGATCCCATAGCCCCTAATAGTTTGTCAATACCTCTCATGAGCTCTGAGATACGAGCCATGGAAGATTGCTGCCCAATCATGCTCAGTGCACCTTGGGGTCACTTGGGTTGAGCGTGGTCATGAGCCTTTCCGTGACTCCATGGGTGGAACAGGGTTGTCAATAGCATTTACTCTTCCAACTAGAGCTAATGGAGTAGATGGTTTGATGCTAGGTCAGACATTTTGAAAGATACGCTACTTAGCCACTTTCAACTGACCCTCACTACAAGTTTTGGCATCGACTGAGATCATCTTGCCAAATGCAAATGAAGTTGAATCATCCAAAATCGAGAGAGGTTATTGTAGACCTCGAAAGCACATTCTTGTAGCCTATAATGGTTTTTCTATACCTCTCATGAGCTTTGAGATATGAGCCCTGAAAGATCACTGCCCAATCATGTTTAGTGCACCTTGGGGTCACTTGGGTTGAGCGTGGTCGTGAGCATTTCGGTGACTTTGTGGGTGGAACAGGGTTGTCACTAGCATTTACCCAGCCAACCAAAGCTAATGGAGTAGATAGTTTGATGCCAGGTCAGATGGTTTCAAAGATACGCTACTGAGCCACTTTCAATTGACCCTCACTGCAAGTTATGGCATCAAAAGAGATCATCTTGCCAAATGCAAACAATGTCAAATCGCCCAAAACTGAGAGAGGTTATTGTAGACCTCAGAAATGTGATCCTGTAGCACCTGATGATTTGTTAATACCTCTCACAAGGGTATGTGCAAGATCATGAGAGGTCAAACTATACCCTTAAGTGGCAATGAAAAATTAGCAAATTAGGGTTAGTCAACTTGACGTGAAAATTTCAACTAGCTATGAACCTAATATCAAAAAGTTGTAAGAATAGAATCTATAGAAAATTGAATGTAGTTTCTAAACTACTAGGTATTTTTTGAGAAAAAGTTAGTATGATTGGTGAAAAGTATAGATTTCAATGCAGTAGTACAAAAATTTCAGGGAAAAAATAAGAAGTAGGTGTATGTCTGACCACCTTAATCATAATCAAATGATAATATTTTATTATAAGATTTTATATATAAGTAGTAGACTCATGCCCGGATGTGATGCATATTTTTTATAATTTTATTCCAAAAAAATTATTAATTATGATTTTTTTGCTACAACATTTTCAGAATAAAAAAACTCCCGTGTCTGACCACCTTAACTCATTCAAAACTTTACAAAATTCAATTTTTATTTTTTTTCCTTATAGTAGTTGAAGCATACAATGTGACGCATTTTTTGGATTTCAAAAATGTTTTATAGTCTAAAAGTTATAGTCATTTTTCAATCAGTATATAAATCAACACTTTAGAGGTAGCTCAATTAGAAAATAACTAATAATTACTTACCAAATTCAAAATTTGACAACAATTATATTGATAGAAAGCTGATAATCTCCTTAAGATACCCTTTTCATTTTATCAAATTCAAGTGAAAAAAAAGTCGTCAACTACATTGTCAAAGTTTTGAACTAACATCGCCACTTTTTGGCCCCTCATGATCTTGCACATACCCACAAGCTCTGAGATATGAGCCACAGAAGCTCGCTGCCTAATCGTGCTTAGTGCACCTTGGGGTCACTTGGGTCAAGCGTGGTCGCGAGCATTTCAGTGACTTCGTGGGTGGAATGGGGTTACCACTAGTGTTTACCCAGCCAACTGGAGCTGATGGAGTAGATGGTTCGATGCAATGTCAGATGGTTTGAAAGATACGTTACTAGGCCACTTTCAATTAACCCTCACTACAAGTTTTGACATCGACTGAGATCGCCTTGCCAAATGCAAATGAAGTCGAATTGCCTAAAACTAAGAGAGGTTATTATAGACCTCAGAAATATGATCTTGTAACACTTGATGGTTTTTTGATATTTCTCATGAGCTCTGAGATACGAACCAGAGAATATGGTTGCCCGATCGTGCTTAGTGCACCTTGGGGTCACTTGGGTCAAGCATGGTCGCGAGCGTTTCGGTGACTCCATGGGTGGAATGGGATTGTCACTGACATTTTTCCCGGCCAACTAGAGCTGATGGAGTAGACGGTTTGATGCTATGTTGGACGGTTTGAAAGATACACTGTTGAGCCATTTTTAACCGACCCTCACTACAAGTTTTGGCATCGATTGAGATTGCCTTGCCAAATGCAAATGAAGTCAAATCACCCAAAATCGAGAGAGGTTATTGTAGACCTCAAAAACATGATCTTGTAGCACTTGATGGTTTGTCGATACCTCTCACGAGCTTTGAGATACAAGCCATGAAAGATCCCTGCCCAATCATGCTTAGTGCACCTTGGGGTCACTTGGGTCAAGCGTGGTCATGAGCATTCCCGTGACTCCATGGGTGGAATGGGGTTGTCATTGGTGTTTACCCAACCAACTAGAGTAGATGGAGGAGATGGTTCAATGCCAGGTCCTACAGTTTGAAAAATATGCCGCTGAGCCACTTTCAACTGACCTTCACTAGAAGTTTTGGCATCGACTAAGATCACCTTGCCAAATGCAAATGAAGTCAAATCGCCCAAAATTGAGAGAGGTTACTGTACACCTTGAAAACATGATCTTGTAGCACCTGACGATTTGTTGATACCTCTCATGAGCTCTAAGATACGAATCATAGAAGATCACTGCCCAATCATGCTAAGTGCACCTTGGGGTCACTTGGGTCAAGCATGGTCGTGAGTGTTCTGATGACTCCGTGGGTGGAATGGGGTTGACACTAGCATTTACCTAGCCAACCAAAGCTGATGGAGTAGATAGGTCAATGCAATGTCATATGGTTTGAAAGATACGCTACTAAACCACTTTTAACTAACCCTCATTGCAAGTTTTGGCATCGATTGAGATCACCTTGCCAAATGCAAAAGAAGTTGAATCACCCAAAAATGAGAGAGGTTATTGTAGACCTCAGAAACATGATCTTGTAGCAATTGATAGTTTGTCGATACCTCTCATGAGCTCTGAGATATGAGCCATAGAATTTCACTACCCAATTGTGCTTAGTGCACCTTGGGGTCACTTGGGTCAAGCATGGTCGCGAGCATTCTGATGACTCCATGGGTAGAATGGGGTTGTCACTATCATTTACCCAGCCAACTAGAGATGATAGAGTAGATGGTTCGATGCAATGTTGGATGGTTTGAAAGATACACTGCTAAGACGCTTTCAACTGACCCTCACTACAAGTTTTGGCATCGACTAAGATTGCCTTGCCAAATAAAAACAAAGTTGAATCGCCCAAACTTGAGAGAGGTTATTATAGACCTCAAAAACACAATCCTATAGCACCTAATAGTTTGTTGATACCTCTCACGAGCTTTGAGATACAAGCCACGGAAGATCACTGCCCGATCATGCTTAGTGCACCCTGGGGTCACTTGGGTCGAGCATAGTCGCGACCATTCCCATGACTCTATGGGTGGAATAGGATTGTCACTAGTGTTTACTTGGCCAACCAGAGATGATGGAGTAGATGGTTCAATGCCAGATCAGATGGTTTTCAAGATATGCTATTGAGCCACTTTCAACTGACCCTCACTACAAGTTTTGGCATCGATTGAGATTGTCTTGTGAAATGTAAACAAAGTTGAATAGCCCAAAATTGAGAGAGGTTATTGTAGACCTTGGAAACATGATCTCATAGCCCCTAATGGTTTGTTGATACCTCTCATGAGATTTGAGATACGAGCCCCAGAAGATTACTTCCCAATCATGCTTAGTGCACCTTGGGGTCACTTGGGTCGAGCGTGGTCGCGAGTGTTCCGGTGACTCTGTGGGAGGAACAGGGTTGTCACTGGTGTTTACCCAACCAACTAGAGCTAATGGAGTAGATGATTTGATGTCAAGTTGAATAGTTTGAAAGATATGCTGCTGAGCCACTTTCAACTGACCCTCACTACAATTTTTGGCATCGACTGAGATCGACTTGCCAAATACAAACGAAGTCAAATCGTCCAAAACTGAGAGAGGTTATTGTAGACCTTAGAAACATGATCCTATAGCTCCTAATATTTTTTTAGTACCTCTCACAAGCTCTAGGATATGAGCCATGGAAGATCACTTCCCGATCTTGCTTAGTGCATCTTGGGGTCACTTGGGTCAAGCGTGGTCGCGAGCGTTCTAGTGACTCTGTGGGTGGAATAGGGTTGTCATTGGTGTTTACCTAGCCAATCAAAGCTGATGGAGTAGATGGTTTGATTCCAGGCCACATGGTTTGAAAGATATGCTGCTAAGCCTCTTTCAACTGACCCTCACTGCAAGTTTTGGCATCGGCTGAGATCGCCTTGCCAAATTCAAATGAAGTCGAATCACCCAAAACTGAGAGAGGTTATTGTAGACCTTAGAAACATGATCCCATAGCAATTAAAAGTTTGTCAATACCTCTCACGAGCTCTGAGATATGAGCCCTGAAAGATCACTGCCCAATCGTGCTTAGTGCACCTTGGGGTCAATTGGGTCAAGCATGGTTGCGAGTGTTCTGTTGACTCCGTGGGAAGAATAGGGTTGTCACTGGTGTTTACCGGCCAACTGGAGCTGATGGAGTAGACGGTTCGATGTTAGGTCGGATAGTTTGAAAGTTTACGTTGTTGAGGTGCATTCAACTGACTGTTAATGGTATGTTTTAAATTTGAACTGTGAAACTAATCATGATTAAGCTTGTGAAATTTAAACTATGAGGCTTATTATGTTTGAGTTTTAACTTTTATAGATTTTTTGAAATGATAAAAAATAATATCCTTAAAGCATTATAAACAACAATCAAACATGTAAGAATTTGAACCATGCAAATGACATAAGTAAATGACATGTAAGATCCCTTCTTGGCACTATTGGCCACCCATACATGATTTTGGTCATAAGTCCTTATCAAGAGTTTTAGGACATTTAACTTTTAAATCAAATTTATTGTTACAAATTGCCATTATAGGCTTCAAAAGATCTCAATTAACCATTAAGGATCCTTTTGTCCTTCTATCTCTGATTTGGATCCATGGTGACCATAGGCATCTTCATAGGTGCTCCTGCACAAGTTACAATCCACATACAAAACCAAGTTTATTGACTCAAAATACAATCTAAGAAAGGTGAAATTAATGTATTGAAATTAAGCTTAACGAACTTAGAAAACAATGCACTAAGTTAACTTCTTACCTAGTCAAGTGTTCCTGAAGGGTCATCTCTTTGCTTTAGGGTCTCCAATAGTGCTTCATGATCAACAGTACTAACAGTCCAAAGTTATTTTGTCTTTGGTCTTCCTTGAAGCTTTGACAACTTGACATTTGTTTCTATAACAAGGTGTGAATACATGAGAATAGTTTTGTGCTTCTCATAGACTTCAAATGTCAAATGCAGGAATTCCATTCTTTCTAATCATGTATGTTTGCAGCCATGTTCCCGCAACAACAACTGAACCGGTAGGATATGTGAACCCATCACCATCTGTCATCGATTGTACAAGTTTTTGTTTACCTTATACACAATCTGCTAACCAATAATCTGACCTCTCATCATTCCCCTATGGTGCAACCAATGCAAAAACATTTCCTGGCTTCAAAAGATCTAAAAGATGGTCATAGTCAACTGAAGTGTCCATGTCATCATTTCTTATAGAGAGTGTCAAAGATAAAGGAGTTAGATACTATGGAACCCATGTATCCACCCACTCACTTGACTCGCAATGATCCCAATCATACTGAAAACACATAGGGAAAAAACAAGCCAACACTCATGTCCAAATGGTCCATGTACTACTATTGGAGCTTCGAAATGAATGCATTTTTGAAGAATCTTTCACTGTTTGGCAGTCCAATCTATCTCCTATAGTTCCCTCCTCAACCAACCAAAAGAATCTATGCACTATAGAATCAAGAGTCCCCCCCTATGACAATGCTAAAGTACACCAATCAATAATAGAATGAGCATCAAGAAGTACAACAGCTAAAATCCTCAATTTCTCCTTAACTAGAGCTCTCTTCACAATGCACCTACTCCGTCATGCTCCCCTTTCCCATGCCCTGACTCAAAAAAACTCCAAATATGAGGTACACCTCTCTCCACATGCATTCTACAAAACTAATAAAACATTCTGGCATTCTTAAATTGACCGGTGCAATTATTTGACCAAGTGAGATGCCTATCCATAGCAATACCATTTTTCTACAAGAAGTCAATAGTTTTGGAAACAATGTTGAACAAACTCATGAGAGTGAGACCTGTCATCGCTCATATAAAATTGGTACTCTCTGATTATCTTTCACTCATCTTTTGTGCTATCAGGGGAATGTCTATATGTGATGTGTACAAAAATAGCAAC